>JAJEJO010022400.1:0-13042 GCA_020662805.1 Glaucomys volans | reverse complement strand
TTAATGGTGCAAAAGGAATAGACATATGAGTTCTTTTTGGTCCCTCAAAACTCTGAGAATCATTTTGCTCAAAAATAGGGTATAACTTGAATTCTGTTAATTCCTTCTCTGCTGCATTAACAGCGGTTGGAATTCTTGATCTTGTGACTTCAAGGTCTTCCCTAGGAGCAAGGTGGGGCATTGAAATAGGACCTTTCAAACGAAAATTACAGAAGTTCCATGAAGATCATCTTCCTCTACATCTGAATGCCTTCCAGTCCTCTGAATAGAAACTTTACCCCCACTGTCAGGTGTCCCTCAGTCTACAGAAACATGCTTGGGGCTAGTTTGTGAATTCTTTTCTTTTTTATCAACCAACAGTTCCCCAGAAGACAAAGAGGTCCTGGAGGATGAGTATATCTGACTCATAGATCTAAAGCTCTTAACAGCGTTTCTAATACTTGTGCTCAAATCTTCCAGAAACCACAAATCAACATGTTGATCCAAATAAAAGCAAGCTTCTATTATAGTCCAAACTCAATTCCCATAGCCCGCCATTATGCTTCCAATCCCTGTGCTATTTCTCTTTTGAACAAGAGGTTTGTCCCTGAGGGGCTCTGCCTGAGCAGGGAAAAGCCATGCCTGAGCAGAGAGCAGCCATGTTTTTAGTGGGCCTTTTCCCTCCCACCAGGGAGCAGAAACCATGCTGTTTCTGGAGGGCTGGAAGCCTTGGCGGGAACACAAATATTTAAACTAGGAAACTTGCCAAGTAATTTCTCCTTCCTAACTTAGGGGTTTTCTTTGAATTTCTGATGGGATGTTTTTGCACCTGTCTAAGCCAAGTTAGTCCTCAGTGTCACACAGTCACAGAGATGCAGCAGACCTGCCTGGCCAAGCCTGAGGTATTCAAAGTGACCAGGTCTCCATTTATATTTCAAGGACTGTAGGAGTTGTGTCCTTTCCACTGAATTTTCCCTCTGGCTGAGTATTGAATATAGCTGAATAAATTTATTTTTATTTATCTCTCTGAAGATAGAGAATTCCCAAGGCTTATTGTCACACAATCAAATTCCCTTTTCTTAGTTACTACTAAACTTATTCCCATGCACACACTTCCCACACAATGGGGCTGAACATCCTTACCTTTCTTCTAAAGTCCTCTCGAACAGTCGCTGTCCAGGCACCCAATGTGGTGGTCCTCCTTGCCACATCCCACAGGGAGGAGAAAAGGGTTAAGTGCCTGAGGAGGATGTTGGCCTTATGTCACTCAATTACCCATCATTAGTCAATAAACACACAAGAGCCAATACTCTTTTTAAATGAGAGGGGGCATGACGGGTCTGGTCATACCAGCTCTGGCCTCTTACAACATGGAGTAGCCCAACTCTCTTATTTATAGACAGATAGGTAAAGGGGGCAAAAACCAGGAGGAGCTGCTTCTGTGATGGACAGGATAGAGTGGAGATAGGGGAGCCATGCTCTTAAGGGAAAATTCCAGAAGGAGACAGGGAACCACTCCCATGCAGCGCCACATGCCTCCAGGGCATTGTGCATTGTGCACATGAACCAGGGCCTTGTGCATGTGATGCAAGCACTTTACCAACTGAGCAATGTCCCCAGGCCCCAAACAAGTAGAAACCAGCAGAATCGTAGTCATTTTCATAGCTACATTGTAACAATGCCATACTGAAGAGCTAGTGAGAGAGTGCCTGGCCTATCTCCAGAGAAAGTCATGAACTTATTACTAAGGCTAAAATGAATTATGAAAAGATGATAGAGGAGGATTTGGCTTGTCATTTCCACTCCCTGAGGTTGCAGCATCCTTGAGTGTCTGCAGGTCAGTTGGCATTCAGGGAAGGCAGCAGAAGCCCATTTAGGTATTTCAAACAGAAAGGAATTTAATGCAGGGTACTGAAAGCCCACACAATTGCAGAGC
Source organism: Glaucomys volans (assembly GCA_020662805.1). Taxonomy (NCBI): domain Eukaryota; kingdom Metazoa; phylum Chordata; class Mammalia; order Rodentia; family Sciuridae; genus Glaucomys; species Glaucomys volans. The sequence continues at coordinate 11,127 of JAJEJO010022400.1, read as the reverse complement.
ACGAGGAGTTGAAATTAGGAGTCTGATACCTGGACTATAGGTTCAAGGTCTCTCCTCCCCTGTGGCTTATTCCAGAGGTCAGAAGTTGCTGTCCTCATGTCTCTTGTCCCCATGCATTTGGGGTCTGGATAGTTGGAATGTGGTGTCCAAGCACAGCTCATGCCTATCTGCAGAAAGCTGGCATCCCCCTCCTTTCTGCCTTCCAGAACTTTATGAATGCATCTCATTGGGGGAACCTAAGTTACATCCAGGACCTTAGTCCTGAGGGATTCTGGGAAGTGTAGTTTTTGGTCATCCACCTTGTCATGCATAGGGTGAGCCCAGGCCAAGAGAGGAGTGATGCTGAGGGACTCTGGAAGATGGCAGAGTTCAAATTGGACAACATCTAGGTCATTCTGAGTGTCAGGTGGAGGGAAGGCCTGAGCCTTTTCTTCCCATCCAGAGTGATGGGTGAATCTACTTTCCTGCCTGGGGGAATTATGATTCCATGCTGAGGCCAGTGGGGGCTCTCCTTTTGGCACATGGAGTCCTCCTTGTCCATCATTAGCCACGTGGACATGAGCATCTCCCTGGTGTGCCTCACCTTGGCCATTGCCACTTTTGTGCTGTGCGTGCCATTCGCAGCCGCATCACCTTCCTCCACCTGCACCTCTGCGTGTGTCTCTTCCTGGCCAAGATTCTCTTCCTCACCGGTATAGACAAGACTGACAACCAGGTCAAACCCCTGGGCTGTGTCCCCCTCCAGGCCCATTGTCTCCCCATCGGCCCCTGCTCAGCCCTACCCAGCTCCCTCCCCCATGGCCTTTGCACTTGTTGTGTCCCTGCCTGGAGCACGTGCTCCCCAGCTGCTCCCCTTGCTGCGACTTCCTGTGCTAGAGGTCAGTTTAAGATCACTTCCACCACCATGTTAGAAGGTGGTCCCTCCTATCCTTTTCTTGGTCAGTGGTCCTCACCTGTGGGGGTTTTGACCCTGGGGAGACCTGATGACGTCTAGGGATGTTTCTGACTGTCATCATGGGAGGAGCTGACACAGGTAGTACACAAGGTCTCATGTGGCACCGAACAGCCCCTTGTCCCCCAACAGAAGGGAGACAACAGTGCTGCAGAGGTGAATAGCAAGGTGGCTGAGGACCTGTCCTCCTGTGTCACTCTAGGCTGCTTCTTTCTCTGCTAATTCCTCATGCCTCCCCCTACCTCACTGGACTGAGAGCCTGGGGTGAGAATTCTGGCCAGGCCCCAACTACCTTGCACAGGAGGTGCTGGGTCTTCTCTGGAGGAGTGAATCTCTCCGTGGGGTGCTGAGCTTCCTGCCCCTGGAGGGCTAGGTGCAGCTGGCTCTCCCCACAGCTCTCAGGTTGGCCCCTCCCTGCCCTCCCTTGGCCTTCTCCCCAGAAGGAGCCTGACATGCCTGCTTCCTCTGCAGGTGGGCTGTGCCATCAATGCTGGGTGTCTGCACTACCTTTTCCTGGCCTGCTTCTCCTGGATGCTGCTGGAGGCTGTGATGCTCTTCCTGATGGTCAGAAACCTGAAGGTGGTGAATTACTTCAGCTCCCACAAAGTCAACATGCAGCACCTCTGTGTCTTTGGCTATGGGCTCCCAGGGCTGTTGGTGGCCGTCTCTGCCAGTGTGTACCCAAGGGGCTACAGGATGAGTCATCAGTAAGTGACAAGATCTCTTTTCCTGAAGACCCTACCACCAGGGTTCAAGATGGTAATTATGTGAACAAGAAGAGCAATAACTTCAGCAGTAGTACTGTTGAGGTCAGAGCCGTCATGTGCAGTAGCATGGGTTGTGCATTTTAAAATCCAGGAGTCACTACTCCTTGAGTACACTATTCCAGGAAGAGTACAGTTAGTTGGCCTAATGTGATTATTTTCCTTTTTGTATGTGTGTGCGTGTGTGTGTGTGTGTGTGTGTGTGTGTGCATAATCAGCTTTCTGCTGCTGTGACAAGATACCTGAGAAAATCAACTTAAGGGAGAAAAGGTTTATTTAGGCTTTTTGGCTTGTGGTTTCAGAGGTTTCAGTCTTTGGTGAGCTGGAGCCATTGCTTCCAGGCCTGCAGTCAGTTGGACACATCATGGCAGGAGGGCATGGTGGAGAGAGGATGTGAACTTCATGCCATGAGGGAGAGAGAGAGAAAGAGGAGAGAGAGAGGGGTACACCTGAGACAATACACAGTCCTGCAGGACCCACTCCCTTCACCTGGGTTCCACCTCCTCCAGCTTCCTTCTTCCTTCCCACCCTTCCTTCCTGTTAATAAGTGATGATGGAATGCCCTGGTCCATGCCAGGCTTTCTGCGGTTTGCTGGTTTATTAACAAGAGGAACAGAACATTCAAGCTCCAAATTCTCATGCAGCTCACATGCAGCTGAACAAATGAACAAGACAAGTTGTGAGACAATAGCTGCTGTTCAGCAGGGCAGGTCTGCTGCTCAGGAGGGTCTAGGTGGGGATTCTTAGCTAAGAGTGGTCAGGAGTGACTACTGCATGGACGGGGCATTTGAGCTGAGATTGGAATGAGATGTCGTGTGGGTGGGGACTGTGTGCATTGAGGGGAAAGGGCTGCAGATGTTCTGAACCAAGGATGGGCTTGCCAGCCAGCACTGGGTCAACATTTCAGGAACCATGGTGCAGGTAGAAGGTCTGGAAATCATGCACCAGGTCCAGAGGAAACTGCAATGCAAGCTGCCCCATCCTGAGAGTCTTCACCTGACTCTCCCTCCCAACATCCTCCAACTGTGGATCAGTTGCGACAGGGATAGCCTTACAGTAAGACTCTAAGACAAGTGCTCACACCTCCCGTTTCTCTCCACAGCTGCTGGCTCAGCACAAACAGAAGCTACATATGGAGTTTTCAGGGGCCAGTGTGCATGATCATAACGGTAAGCAAATTATTTGGTGAGGAATGTTTTTGAGGAGGAGCCATGAGACCCGGGCAATCAGGAAGTGCCAGGAAAGTGCAAAGCCAAGTTCCTTGCTGCTTCCAGGAGCTTTCTTGTCTTCCTTGAGTCTTGAGATTTCGAAGTTAGAGAGTAACTTCTTTGACATATGAGTTTTCTTTCATGCTGAAATGCAAAAGCCTTTAGAGCAACCACAGTCTTATCCATTCTCTGTGTTTCAGGAGGAAGGGCTCTGTCAGGGTCTCCTAGGTACACACAGTGACGGGGAAGGTGGAAGGACATTAAGGGCAGTGGTGGTGTCATGGGGGGTGCAGGGAGTGAGCAGAGCTGAGAAATGGTGGGCAGAGGCAAGGGGAGCTGGGTGTGCTGAACCCTGTCTCTGCCTCCACTCAGCCTCCACAGTGCTTCCAGATGACATTTCTTCAGGCTGTCCCTCACGGTGGCTGGATTCCTTGTGTAGTTTGTGATTTTTAATTGTAAACTCATTTAATTTTGAACTAAATCTTGGGAATGCTGTAGGATACATTCCTCCAGGGAGGTTTTGCTCTGATATCTAGTAGATTTGGGGGACATGTCCTGGCTTTCTAGGGCTGTGAAACACAGAGCAACATAATTTATTGCCTCATGGTTCTGGAGACTTGAAACGGAGCCACATCCCCTGACAGCAGGAGGGGTCCTGTCCTCTCTCCTCTTCTGGGGCGTCCTCCTTGGTGTGGGTGGCCATCTTCTCCCTGTGTCTCCCACACCGTCTTCTCTCTGTTCATGTTTGTCCCCATCTCTAAATTTCTGCAAGGGATAAGGACACAGGTGATGTGGATCAGGACCCACCCCAATGACCTTGTCTTCACTCGATGCCTCCTGTGAGGGCCCTGCCTTCAAATAAGGCTGCATTCTGAGGTTCTGGGAATTAGGGCGTCAGCATGTCTTTTTTGGGGGAGGAGTGATAATTCAACCCAAGGAGAGTGCTAACCATGGGAAACAACTTTAAGTAAACCCTGCATCTCGGCTTCCCTGGCTTAGATGTTAGTATGGATCTGAACTCACTCATGGGGTCCAGAGTTGTGCCCCACTTCTCTTCTCTGTCTTGCCTCCTTCCTCCTCCTCCTATCATCTTTTCGATTTTCCCTCTCCTCTGCATTAGATCCAAAGGCAACAGAATGTGTTGCTTTACTTCCTCTGTTTTCCAGAATTATTTTCTAGCTGACCCTTTCTGTGAGGTGCACCTGAGGAAGTAAAGGGAGTCCACAGGATGACCCTCACCAGGATTCCTTCTGAGATCTTGTGGGAGGGCAGCAGGGGATTCACGTAGCACTGCTTTTGCAAGGCCAGGGTGCTGGCTGGGTGTGGAGAGGCTGCAGGCAAAGGCAGTAAGGTGGAAAGGCACCCCTGTGACCTGGGAAGCGGGGGTGGGCTGATGAGGAGCAGGTGGATTGGAAGCAGAGGAGCTGTCAGGTACTAAGCCCTGGTGTCCTGGGGCTGGCTTTCTGGATTACCTGCTGGAGACTGTAGGTCAGAGTTCTGGTTCCAGTGATGTTGTCCACTGACCATTTATATGCCCATCCCTTGACCCCTTCTGCTTGACCTTGTAGATCAACTTCATCCTCCTAACTTGGACGCTGTGCATCCTGAGGCAGAAGCTTTCCAGCGTCAACACTGAGGTCTCCACGCTCAGAGACACCAGGTGCAGTTCCTTAACCTCTCTGAGGCTGCTTTGCTCCTCTGCAGGATGGGGATGTTAACGTTTCTTGCTTTATGAGGCTTGTAAACTATTTACTATGGTTTTAGGAACAGTGAGTGTTTCGTAGATTGCAACAATTAATAAATTCTCTGTGAATACTCATTTGTGCATATTCATAAGAAACAGATTCAAGTGGTTTTATTTTTTATATACTTTCTCATTAGCGACGTCCTGGATGCTTTCCCATTTCACTAGAGATTCTTCTACAATACGTATATTTTCTGCCTGACATTTTGGTGTAAGAAAGAAGCAGAATTTATTTAAATAATTCCTTATTCATGGACACAAATTATTTCTGCAATTTTTGCTATTTTAGATGATATTACCTTGAATGTAAACCTTTGCACATTGCGGTTTTAAAAGTTCAACAGTAAGTGTGAAGCTGAGTGAATCAGAGTAAACTGAATTGAAATGCTTTAAACACAGATTGTAGGTCAGCTTCTAGGAAATTCTCTTCCAGGCACAGTAGAGCCTGCTTACCTGCAGCATCACCAGCACTGGGGCTTGTGGTCATTTCTGTGTTTTCTGCTGATTCATTAGGTGAAATGCACCATCTCACTATTTGGGTCCGTTTATTATCTACATTATGATTCATGTTTTCACATTCCTCTCGTTATCTGTGTTCCTTGACTTCTTTGCTTGGCTAGGTTCATCTTCAGATCTGACAACTGGACATTATCTAGTTTTTCTCTTCTTTTTTTCATTATCTAGATTTTCTTGTCAACAATCTTGGGATGGTTTTTGCCTCTCTCCTTGTCAATGTCTAACTCCTTACCTATTGCAAATGTTTTTTAAAAGGCAATACAAAAGGTAAAACATGCATATAACAAAAATTAAACAGTCAACCTCACACAAGATGAAATTCCCCACTTCAACCATTTGAAAGTGGCTTTGGGTACATTCTGAGTTTGACATGCACTGTGACCACCGAATTCCAGAGTATTTTCACAGCCCAGCACCCAGGCATCCCAGCCCCCATTAGCAATTCTTTCTTTCCTTGGGAACCCATGGGTCTCCAGGTCTGTCCCCTGTGAAGTGTCAATGCCAGCCATTGACCCTCCCTCCCACAGGGGAGAGGCCCTGGGCACCTGCTCTGAAGTTGGCTGTGTTCCCAGGTGCCCAGCTCACAGCAGAAGGACACGCAGCTGACAGACCTCACAGAAATGCACCTTTTGTGCTCTCAGACCCGCATGCCTGCATGCTGACCTTCAAGGCCTTTGCCCAGTTCTTCATCTTGGGCTGCTCCTGGGTGTTGGGCAACTTCCAGATTGGACCTGTGGCAAGCATCATGGCATACCTGTTCACCATAACAAAGAGCCTGCAGGGGGCGTTCATCTTCATCACCCACTGCCTGCTAAGCCCCCAGGTAGGTGGCTGCACACCACCTCCAACCCATCCACCCACCAGACCCTGCACCCCTCACCCACCTACAGGACTCCTATCTCCCTCATCCACCCAGGGGACACCCACCACCCTGATCCACCCATGGGACCCCCACCTCCACCCCACCAACTCTACCCACCAAACCCCCACCTCCACCCCCATCCACCAACTGGACCCTCCTCCTCCATTCAACACCCCTTCCCCTGTCCACCTACCTCCGTCCACCTGTGCCCACCTGTGGCAGAATCCTTTACTGCATCTGGGGCACCTGTCCTCCTGTGCTGTGTCTCTGTCTCAAGTTCAGGAAGAACACAGGAGGTGGCTCACCGGGAGGACCAGACCCAGCTCCCAGTCCCAGATCTCAGGGATCCTGCTGTCCTCCATGCCCTCCTCATCCAAGATGGTGAGGGACTCTGTTCTGCGGCTCTGGTAGAGGAATGCTGTGGCCAGGCAGCCCCGGGAGCTAAGCCTGAGCACCTGTCGGCCAGCGGGTAAAGCTTGGGGTGGGAGGTCAGGGCTGGAGGCCAGGGTGAGAGGAGGGCTCTGCTGCTCACTCTCTGAGCAACCTAAGAAAGGGTGAAATTGACACATGCACAGGTAGAAGCTGAGCATATATTAAGGGTTTTTTTCTGTTCATTATCAACAAGGGGACCAGGTCGATGTTATAACCGGTGTAAAAAATGCCAAGAACATAGTACATGCAATACTCCAAAGGCATAATGGGTTAGAAATGTCCAGAAAGCAGTTGCAGAAACGAAGCCACAAAGAAAATTGAGTCACCTCTTATCACATCACAGGAGGATGCCAGTTAATTTTGGCAGGATGTAACCAAGATCCAGTGGCTTAATTTTACAGGAATTAGTTTTCTTGAAGGAAAGACTCCAGCACTAGGTGTTGCTGTATTGCTTCTATTTCTTAGTGATGCTGTAAAAGATACAGGCTCTGCACTGGGGATGCAGCTCAGGGACAGAGCAAATGCTCTGTATGTGTGAGGTTCCGTATCCAGGACCTTGCAGGGCATGGGGGAGATGTAGGCTATCCACAGTTTTCTACCTAACTATCATCATGCTGAGTTTTTATCATACTGTTTTACTTGTTGCAAAATGGCTGTCACAGCTCCAGACATCACAACTATGTACAGGGCAAGAAGAGGAATGAGACAGAAACAACTCTCCTTTCATGCTTCTCTCTTTAGCGGGGAGTAAAAGCTTTCCCAAAACCCTCTTAGAAGAGTTTTCTTCACCTAATTTGTTAGGAATATGTAAAGTGATCACTCCTACTTTCAAAGGAATCTGAAAAAACAAGTATTTGGTTTTGTGGCTTCTAGAATGGAAGCAACCTTTGTAGGAGAGGCTGGGAACGGCTTTTGGGTTAGCTAGCAGTGCCCGCTACACTGAGGACAATCGTTTCCCAACAATTCCGTGTTAATACTGGTAGTCTTTGGTGCTATATTTATCTTTGTGCATTTTGGTAAGATCCATGGCTGTAGATATGACCTTTGAACTCACTTTCATATTACTCACCCTTCAGACTCTGAGGAAGTTTTCTTTTCTCTCTACCAGGGTTAAGGACCTTTCCTGCTTTCGAATACTCTATCATGGAACAGCCTTCGAGAATTCTAAGTGCCTGCGGGAGCCTGGGCTGAATTCCCTTCACTGCCTACTGTGGACACACAGGATCCCACTGGCTCTGAACTCTCAGGATGGGTGGGGCTGGGGGGTCTTATGCACTGGGGAGAATCAAGAGTTTCTGCTCCCAATTACTGTTTCATCCTCTACAGCTTGGAACTCCCTGTACTTCCAGAGTTGGTGGACATGACTGAAAACTCGTGACTACGATGGGTCCCCCCTCCATTTGTTGGTGCTGCAGGGCTCCCAGCCTCCCCCTCTGCACCTGTCTGTGCCTGGCACAGAGCAGCTCTTAGGAAATGACCGGTTGTCTGAGTGAGGTACCCTGAAAGAAATGTTCTTCCTGCTTTTAAAGAAATGATCAATAAAACCTAACGAAAGCCCCAGGGACCCCACAGTGCATAGGCAGAGGCTTCTTTCACAGACACTTAACAGAATTAAACTGGTAAGTGGGAGCTGTTGATGGAGCAGAGTTCTGGGGTTTCCTGGGGAGAAGCACCTGGTGACAGCACCCTTTGTAAAGCACCTTGGTTTCCAGGGTGTCCAGGTAGCCAACAGCTCCCTCATCTGTGACAGACACTTCCTTAGGACTTGGGGAGCATTCTCTGTTCTTCGAATCTTGGGTGTTAGGGGAGAGGAGAAGGGGTAAGAATATAAACTGTAGACATCCTCCCTTCCATGGGCACTTGAAAATCCTCCTACTCAAAGTGTGGTCTTCAAACCAGCAGCATCACAAGCACTGCAGAACTTGCTGGCAAAACAAGTCTGACGTCCGACTCCACCCTGGACCGACTAGCTCAGAGTCTGCCTTTTAATGCCATCCTGGGACCCAGGAGGAGTAGGTGCATGGGCGTCTGAGATGTCAGAACATTCCTCTGCTCAGCGTGCTAACGGCAGGGCTTTTCCTGGAAGCCAGAAGGAAAGCCTTCTCCTTGAGTTCGAGCCTCTGCACCTGCCTTCTCTCCCTTGGAAACCTTCCCCCGCACCGGCTAATTTCTACCTTCTCTTGAATCTTGCTTTAAGCACACTTCCACTAGGAAGAGTTCTCTGCATCTGCTGAGGTAGGTATCATCTTTGTCCACCTCCTTGAACATCATGTTTTCTCACCCTATATTGTAACTTTCTCTTTATTGATCATTTCCAACTTAAAATCTGTCTCCAATAGGAGTGAAATTCTTAATAAAGATGTTGGATGACTGAATAAATGGATGATCACTCCCGTTTCTGAAGATGAGATTACTGAAGCCCAGGGAGGTTAAATGCCTATCCCAGGGTCACACACCTGTAGTTGTCCAAGCTGGCTTCTGAGTTCTTAACCACAAAGCTCCTCTTCCAGACCCTTCATCCCTCACCTTCTCTCCCTTTGCAAGATGATACTATATATTTACCTTGAGTCACTTTGGCACTTAGGATTGTAGCCATGCTCTGAGTGACATCGGGTGTTGGACAGTTTGATAACCACAGGAAACTCAGCAGGTAGAGCCTTTGCTATTCTTAGTGGCTAGGATGCAGGAGTCTGAGCTGATGGCTGTTTACAAATGGCTTCATGCGAACCAGGTTGGTCTTCCTGGCTTGTGTTCAGAGCACTCAATGCAGAGGTGACAGCGGCACAGTACAAGGGAGCAGGAGATGGCAGTCACTCACAGTTGCTGAGTGAGTCCTAGGCTCGCTGTGAGGATGGTCTCTGCCATCCACACCCCTTCCTTGAGCTTGAGCTTGCATCTGTGGCTGGCCTTGGACAGCAGTCTGTGAGCAAGTGGGGCTCAGGTGAAGTTTCAAATCTGTGCGCCCATTTGCACGTGTGCGCGCTTGCCTCCCGCCTCCTGCCTCGTCCACTCTGCATCCTGACCTGGCAGCGAGAGGGCGCCCAAGCTCACCTGTGGGAAGGCCCAGGAAAGCCAGGCATTCAGGTTTCTCCAGCTGAGCACAGTCAGCTGCTTGGCAGCCGCTCGGGGCCACCAAGATGTGATGTCTTTCTTGCGGATGCTCGTCCTCCAATGGCTCACTGAGGGGCAGTATCTGCAGCAACAGTGAAGGACACAGCAAGTAGCCAACCGACTGCGATTGTGTCGTCCTGTCTTTGGTGGAGGAGCTTGGAACTGAGACGAGGGGTCTGGCTTCATTTCCTCGGAGCGGGCAGGATCGACTGTCCAATTCATTAACCTAGGTCCTTTAGACTCGCAGAGGGCTTGGTCTGGCACAACTCCGCTGTCACATGTCGGTCCGAAATGCAGTTGCCTTCATGAACTCTGGGTTTCCAAGGTAAGCTGTGACTGCAACCACAGGAAATCTTGTTTTAAAAAGTTTCATAGGAGGAGATCCAAGATGGCGGATTAGAGGAAGGCTGCATTCCTACTTGCTCCGTGGATTCCTACTTGCTCGGGATTCAAACAGCAGGAATATGACTCTCAACGAGATTTAATATTCAAAGCACATATAAGGGGTCCCCAGGTGCCGCTCCAGAACCAACTCAGCCGGGCTGGGCTCGGCCCACCGCGGGCAGCGACGATCCGGGAGCGCCTGACCCTGCAGCTGCTTCGGAGCCACCGACCTGGGTCTGCGTCAGCCAACAAGTGAGTGCGGGTCCCCAGTAGTGCTTTGGAGTCACTGGCCGCGGCTCCAGCACCAGCCAGCGGCCTCCCAGGCAGAGACCGAGCATCTCAGGCTACCTGGGCATTCAGAGGCGTCCGGGAAACTCTGAGATTGCGGACTCTGGTGGGGAGATGGAACTACCCCACACCATTTTGGCGGCTTAACTGGCGGAGAAGGCTCATTACCAGCTTCCTGGGGCCTCCGGCTGCGTCAGGGGAGCTTCAACCGGGAAACTCTGGGAACGCAGTCTCTGGCGGGAAGTGGGAACTATTCTATGCCACTCCCCCCAGCTTCCCTGGCAGAGAGCACCCATCTTGCCCTCTAGCAGCACCTGGAGAGGTTGGCCCGAAGCCCCTGGAATTGCTGACCCCGGCAGGGGAGGTGGAACTGCTCTGAGTTTGGTGGATTCCCTGGCAGTGGGGGTCCATTTCCAGCTTCCTGGGGACGCCAGCTGCATCAGGGGGAGCTCCAGCCGGGAAACTCTGAGAATGCAGTCTCTGGCAGGGAGTGGAAACTACTCTGCGCCACTCCCCCAGCTTCCCTGGGGCCGCCAGCAGTGTCAGCAGTGTCTGAAGTGATCGGGCAGGGAGCTTTGGGGCTTTGGCAATAGCTTACAGTGTTCCCAGGAGAGAGCAACCACCTGCCACTGCCTGAACCCCCAGCGAGGAGTTCAGGTCAGCCTGGGCTCTCAAGCCCAGTGTCTCCATCACTGAGCACAGTTCTGTGACACCACCCCAACTTGAACTAGTGCCCAGGCCCACACCCAGGCCCGGAGTCTACCACCTTGCTGTATCTAATTGTCTATCAACACTAGGCTGCCTCTGCCCAGAAGCATTGATCATTCCCAACCTGGAGGTAGTGGGACAGCACCTTTCTTGGGTCA
>JAJEJO010022264.1:0-39178 GCA_020662805.1 Glaucomys volans | reverse complement strand
GGACTAGTGAATTAAGGCTCTAGAACATGTGCAGAAGGGACATAAGACGTGTGAAGGAGTGCTGCAGGACCTGTGCAGGAAATCACTAGGATGTGTGTGGGAGGGCTCTAATACGTGGTTAGGAGGGATCTAGGAAGTGTGTAGGAGGGCTCAATTACATGTGTACCAGGGCTGTACGATTTGTGAAGGAGGGCTCAAGGACGTGTGCTAGAGGACTGTAGGTCGTGTTCAGGAGAACTCGAGGATGTGTGCAGGAGAGGTTTAAATCATGTGCAGGAGGGCTCTAGGACGTGTGTAGGAGGGCTCCAGGTCGTTTGCAGAAGGGCTCTATGATGTTTGCACGATGCTCTTGCCATGTGCAGGAGGGCTGAAAGAGGTGTGTAGGCGTTCTGTAGCACGTGTGTAGTATTGCTCTTGTATGTGTATAGGAGGGATCTAAGATGTGTGTAGTAGGGTGCTAAAACGTGTGTAGGACGGCTGTACAACGTGAATGAGAACTCTACGATGTGTTGAGGAGGGCTCTGGGACATGTGCAGGAGGTCAGTAGGACGTGTGCAGGATGGGTCTAGGACGTGTGTAGTAGTGCTTCAGGATGTATGTAGGAGAGCTCTAGGACGTGTGTAGGAGGGTCTAGGACATGCATAGGAGGCCTGCAGGACTTGTGAATTATGGATCTAGGACTTGCGCAGCAGGTATATAGGATGGGTGAAAGAGGGCTCCAGATGTGTGTACGTGGGCTTTATGACATGTGCAGGAGGACTCTAGGATCTGTGTAGGAGTGCTCTTTGTTGTGTGTAGGAGGATCTAGGACGTGTGCAGTAGGGATGTAGGACTTGGGAAGGAGGGCTCTAGGACCTGTGTGGTAGGGCTCTAGGTCGTGTGTAGGAGGATTCTGGGATATGGTTTGTAGGGCTGTAGGACTTTTGATGGAGGGCTGAAAGACGTGTGAAGTAGGACTCTAGGACGTGTGCAGGAGGGTTGTAGGACGTGTGAAAAAGTGCTCTAGGTCTTGTGAAGTAGGACTCAAGTATGTGAGCAGGAGTTATGTGTGAATTGTGCTGGCCGGATGTAGGACGTGTGCATGAGGGCTGTAGGACGTGTGTAGGAGTGCATTTGAATGTGTGTAGGAGGGTTGTACGACTTTGCAGGAGAGAGGAGGATGTGTGAAGGAGGCTCTTGGACGTGTGTAGGAGGGCTTTATGAAGTGTATAGGAGGAATGTAGGACGTGTCATGTAGAGCTCTAGGTTGTTTGCAAGAGGGATTTAAGAGGTGTGCAAGAGGGTTTTAAGACATGTGCAGGAGGGGTCTACGTTGTGTGTAGGAGGGCTCAGGGACGTGTATAGGAGGACTGTAGAATGTGTGCAGGAGGTGTGTAGGTTGTGCACGAGGGCAGTAGGGCATGTGCAGAAGGGGTCTAGGCCGTGTGTAGATGTGCTCCAGGACGTTTTTAGGAGGGCTTAGGTCGTGTGTAGGAGGGTCTAGGACATGCATAGGAGGGCTGCAGGACTTGTGAATTAAGGGTCTAGGACGTGTGCAGGAGAGATGTAGGATGGCTGAAAGAGGGCTCTAGCATGTGTGTACGAGTGCTTTATGACATGTGCATGAGGACTGTAGGGCCTGTGTAGGAGGGCTCTTGGTTGTGTGTCAGAGGATCTAGGACGTGTGCTGGAGTGCTGTAGGACGTGTGAAGGAGAGCTCTAGGATGTGTGTAGGAGTGCTCCAGGACATGTGCAGGAGGGCTCTAATTCGTGTGCAGGAGGGCTGTAGGACGTGGGAAGGAGTTCTCTATCACCTGCGTATGAGGGCTTTATGACACGTGCGGGAGGGATCTAGGATCTGTGTAGGAGGGCTCTAGGATGTGTGTAGAAGGGATCTTGGATGATTGCAGAAGGGCTGTCAGACATGTTAAGGATGTCTCTAGGAAATATTTAGGAGAGCTCTCTGATGTGTGCAGAGGTCTCTAGCACCTCTGCAGGAGGGTTGTAGGACATGTAGAGGAGGGTACTAGGACGTGTGTATGAGGGCTCCAGGATGTGTGTAGGAGGGCTCAGGGTTGTGGGGCGGGCTGTAGGGTGTGTGCAGGAGGTCTGTAGGACTTGTGCAGGAGGTTTGTAGGACGTGTGTAGCAGAGCTCTAGGACGTGTGTAGTCGTGCTCCAGGATGTGTGTAGGAGGGCTCTAGTATGTGTGTAGGAGGGTTCTAGGACTTGCGTTAGAGGGCTGCAGGACTTGTGAATTAAGGCTCTAGGACATGTGCAGAAGGGATGTAAGCCGTGTGAAGGAGAGCTGCAGGACCTGTGCAGGAGATCACTAGGATGTGTGTGGGTGGGCTCTAATACGTGTTTAGGAGGGATCTTGGAAGTGTGTAGGAGGGCTCAATTAGATGTCTACCAGGGCTGTAGGACTTGTGAAGGAGGGCTCAAGGACTTGTGCTAGAGGACTGTAGGTCGTGTTCAGGAGAACTCGAGGATGTGTGCAGGAGAGCTTTATGTCATGTGCAGGAGTGCTCTAGGACGTGTGTAGGAGAGCTCCAGTTCGTTTGCAGAAGGGCTCTCTGATGTGTGCACGATAGCTCTTGACATGTGCAGGAGGGCTGAAAGTGGTGTGTAGGCGGTCTGTAGCATGTGTGTAGGAGTGTTCTATTATGAGTATAGGAGGGATCTAAGATGTGTGTAGTAGGGTGCTAAAACGTGTGTAGGACGGCTGTACAAAAAGAATGAGAGCTCTACGATGTGTTGAGGAGGGCTCTGGGACATGTGCAGGAGGTCTGTAGGACGTGTGCAGGAGGGTTCTACGACGTGTGTAGGAGGGGGCTAGGACATGTGTAGGAGTGCTACAGGACGTATGTAGGAGAGCTCTAGGACGTGAGTAGGAGGTTCTAGGACATCATAGGAGGGCTGCAGGACTTGTGAATTAAGGATCTAGAACTTGTGCAGGAGGGATGTAGGACGGGTGAAAGAGGGCTCTAGATGTGTGTACGTGGGCTTTATGACTTGTGCAGGAGGACTCTAGGATCTGTGTAGGAGTGCTCTTTGTTGTGTGTAGGAGGATCTAGGACGTGTGCAGGAGGGCTGTAGGACTTTTGAAGGAGGGCTCTAGGACATGTGTGGTAGGGCTCTAAGTCGTGTGTAGGAGGATTCTGGGATATGGTTAGGAGGGCTGTAGGACTCTTTATGGAGGGCTGAAAGACGTGGGAAGTAGGACTCTAGGACGTGTGCAGGAGGGTTGTAGGACGTGTGAAAGAATGCTCTAGGTCTTGTGAAGGAGGACTAAAAGAAGTGAGCAGGAGGTATGTGTGAATTGTGCAGGCCGGATGTAGGACGTGTGCATGAGGGCTGTAGGACGTGTGTAGGAGGGCTTTAGGACGTGTGTAGGAGGTTTGTAGGACCTTTGCAGGAGGTTGGAGGATGTGTGAAGGAGGGCTCTAAGACGTGTAGTGGAGGGCTCTGTGACGTGTGGAGGAGTGATCTAGGATGTTTGCAGGATGCTGTAAAACGTGTGCAGGAGGGTTCTAGGAAGTGGGTTGAAGGGCTCTAGGACATGTGTAGGACGGATCTAGGACATGTGTACGTGAGCTCTGGGACATGTGTAGCAGGGCTGTAGGACGTGTGTAGTAGGGGTTTGAACATGTGTAGGGGGGTTGTAGGACCATTGCAGGAGAGTGGAGGTTGTGAGATGGAGGGCTCTAGGATGTGTGTAGGAGGGCTTTATGAAGTGTATAGGAGGAATGTGGGATGTGTCAAGTAGTGCACTAGGTTGTTTGCAAGAGGGCTTTATGACGTGTGCAAGAGGGTTTTAAGACTTGTGCAGGAGGGCTCTAGGAAGTGTGTAGGAGGGCTCAGGGACGTGTATAGGAGGAATGTAGAATGTGTGCAGGTGGTCTGTAGGATGTGCACGAGGGCTGTAGAACATGTGCAGGAGGGGTCTAGGACATGTGTAGGAGTGCTCCAGGATGTTTGTAGGAGGGCTCTAGGACGTGTGTAGGAGGGTGTAGGACATGCGTAGGAGGGCTGCAGGACTTGTGAATTAAGGAACTAGGACGTGTGCAGGAGGGATGTAGGACGGCTGAAAGTGGGCTCTAGCATGTGTGTACGAGGGCTTTATGACATGTGCAGGAGGACTCTAGGGCCTGTGTATGTGGGCTCTTGGTTGTGTGTCAGAGGATCTAGGACGTGTGCAGGAGGTTGTAGGACGTGTAATGGAGGGCTGTAGGACATGTGTAGGAGGGCTCTAGGACGTGTGTAGGAGGCCTGTAGGACTTTTGATTGAGGGCTGAAAGACGTGTGAAGTAGGACTCTAGGACGTGTGCTGGAGGGTTGTAGGACGTGTGAAAGAAGGCTCTAGGTCTTGTGAAGGAGGACTCAAAGATGTGAGCAGGAGGTATGTGTGAATTGTGCAGGCCGGATGTAGGTGGTGTGCATGAGGTCTGTAGGTCGTGTGTAGGAGGAATTAGGACATGTGTAGGAGGGTTGTAGGACCTTTGCAGGAGGGTGGAGGATGGGTGAAGGAGGGCTCTAGAACGTTAGGAGGAGGGCTCTGTGACGTGTGCAGGAGGGATGTAGGACGTTTGCAGGATGGCTGTAAAACGTGTGGAAGATGGCTCTTGGAAGTGGGTTGGAGGGCAGTAGGACATGTGTAGGAAGGCTCTAGGACATGAGTAGGAGGGCTCTCTTACTTGTGTAGGAGGGCTGTAGGATGTGTGTAGGAGGGCTCTAGGATGTTTTTCAGAGGGCTATAGGACGTGTGTAGGAGGGCTTTATGACGTGTATAGGAGGAATGTAGCACGTGTCAAGTAGGGCTCTAGGTCATGTGCAAGAGGGCTTTAAGACGTGTGCATGAGTGCTTTAAGATGTGTGCAGGACCGCTCTAGGCCCTGTGTAGGAGGCCTCAGGGACATGTGGAGGACGGCTGTGGGACATGTTCAGGAGTTCAGTAAGACGTGTGCAGGGGGTGTAGGAGGTGTGCAGGAGAGATGTAGGATATGTGTAGGAGTGCTCCAGGACGTGTGTAGGAAGTCTCTAGGATGTGTGTAGGAGGGTTATAGGACGTGTGTTAGAGGGGTGCAGGACTTGTGAATTAAGGCTCTAGGATGTGTGCCGGAAGGATGTAGGATGGGAGAAGGAGGGCTCTAGCACGAGTGTATGAGAGGTTTATGACCTGTGCAGAATCACTCTAGGACATATGTAGGAGGGCTCTTGGTTGTATGAAAGAGGATTTAGGATGTGTGCTGAAGGGCTCTAGGACGTGTGAAGGAGAGCACTAGGACGTGTGTAGTAGTGCTCCAGGACATGTGCAGGAGGGCTCTGATTCGTGTGTAGGAGGGCTGTAGGACGTGGGAAGGAGGCCTCTAGCACGTGTGTACTAGGGCTTTATGATACGGGCGGGAGGGATCTAGGATCTGCGTAGGAGGGCTCTAGGATGTGTGTAGAAGGGATCTAGGATCATTGCAGAAGGGCTGTCAGACATGTTAAGGATGTCTCTAGGACGTGTTTAGGAGGGCTCTCTGATGTGTGCAGAGGTCTCTAGCACCTTTGCAGGAGGGTTGTAGGACATGTACAGGAGGGCACTAGGATGTGTGTAGGAGGGCTCCAGGATGTGTGTAGGAGGGCTCAGGGATGTGGGGCAGGCTGTAGGGTGTGTGCAGGAGGTCTGTAGGACATGTGCAGGAGGATTGTAAGACGTGTGCAAGAGAGCTCTAGGACGTGTGTAGTCCTGCACCAGGATGTGTGTAGGAGGGCTCTAGTATGTGTGTAGGAGGGTTCTAGGACTTGCGTTAGAGGGCTGCAGGACTTGTGAATTAAGGCTCTAGGACATGTGCAGAAGGGATGTAAGACCTGTGAAGGAGAGCTGCAGGACGTGTGCAGGAGATCACTAGGATGTGTGTGGGAGGGCTCTAATACGTGTTTAGGAGCGAAATAGTAAGTGTGTAGGAGGGCTCAATTACATGTTTACCAGGGCTGCAGGATTTGTGAAGGAGGGCTCAAGGACCTGTGCTAGAGGACTGTAGGTCGTGTTCAGGAGAACTGTAGGATGTGTGCAGGAGAGCTTTATATCATGTGCAGGAGGGCTCTAGGACGTGTGTAAGAGTGCTCCAGGTCATATGCACAAGGGCTCTATGATGTGTGCACGATGGCTCTTGACATGTGCAGGAGGGCTGAAAGAGGTGTGTAGGCGGTCTGTAGCACGTGTGTAGGAGTGCTCTAGTAAGTGTATAGGAGGGATCTAAGATGTGTGTAGTAGGGTGCTAAAACGTGCGTAGGACGGCTGTACAACGTGAATGAGAGCTCTACAATGTGTTGAGGAGGGCTCTGGGACATGTGCAGGAAGTCTGTAGGACATGTGCAGGAGGGTTCTAAGACGTGTGCAGGAGGGGTCTAGGATGTGTGTAGGAGTGCTCCAGGACGTATGTAGGAGAGCTCTAGGACGTGTGTAGGAGTGTCTACCACATGCTTAGGAGGGCTGCAGGACTTGTGAATTAAGGATCTAGAACTTGTGCAGGAGGGAAGTAGGTCGGTTGAAAGAGGGCTCTAGATGTGTGTACGTGGGCTTTATGACAAGTGCAGGAGGACTCTAGGGTCTGTGTAGGAGTGCTCTTTATTGTGTGTAGGAGGATCTAGGATGGGTGCAGGAGGGCTGTAGGACTTGGGAAGGAGGGCTCTAGGACATGTGTAGTAGGGCTCTAGGTCGTGTGTAGGAGGATTCTGGGATATGGTTAGGAGGGCTGTAGGACTTTTGAAGGAGGTCTGAAGGACGTGTGAAGTGGCACTTTAGGACGTGTGCAAGAGTGTTGTAGGACGTGTGAAAGAGTCCTCTAGGTCTTGTGAAGGAGGACTCAAAAATGTGAGCAGGAGGTATGTGTTCATTGTGCAGGCCGGATGTAGGATGTGTGCGTGACTGCTGTAGGACTTTTGTAGGAGAGCTTTTGAACGTGTGTAGGAGGGTTGTAGGACTTTGCAGGAGAGTGGAGGATGTGTGAAAGAGGGCTCTATGATGTGTGGAAGATGGCTTTATGATGTTTATAGGAGGAATGAAGGACGTGTCAAGGAGGGCTCTAGGTTGTTTGCAAGAGGGCATTAAGAAATGTGCAGGAGGGTTTTAAGGCGTGTGCAGGAGGGCTCTAGGATGTGTGTAGGAGGGATCAGGGACGTGTATAGCAGGACTGTAGAATGTGTGCAGGAGATTTGTAGGATGTGCACGAGGGCTGTATGTCCTGTGCAGGAGGGGTCTAGGACATGTGTAGGAGCTCTCCAGGACATTTGTAGGAGCGCTCTAGGTCGTGTGTAGGAGGGTCATGGACACGCGTAGTTGGGCTGCAGGACTTGTGAATTAAGGGTCTAGGACATGTGCAGGAGGGATGTAGGATGGCTGAAAGAGGGCTCCAGCATGTGTGTACGAGGGCTTTATGACATGTGCAGGAGGACTCTAGGGCCTGTGTAGGAGGGCTCTTGGTTGTGTGTCGGAGGATCTGGGACGTGTGCAGGAGGTTGTAGGACGTGTAATGGAGGGCTGTAGGACATGTGTAGGAGGGCTGTAGGATATATGTAGGAGGGCTGTAGGACTTTTGATGGAGGGCTGAAGGACATGTGAAGTAGGACTCTAGGACGTGTGCACGAGGGATGTAGGACCTGTGAGAGAGGGCTCTAGGTCTTGTGAAGGAGGACTCAAAGATGTGAGCAGGAGGTATGTGTGCATTGTGCAGGCCGGATGTAGGATGTGTGCGTGACTGCTGTAGGACTTTTGTAGGAGAGCTTTTGAACGTGTGTAGGAGGGTTGTAGGACTTTGCAGGAGAGTGGAGGATGTGTGAAGGAGGGCTCTAGGATGTGTGGAGGAGGGCTTTATGAAGTGTATAGGAAGAATGTAGGACGTGTCAAGTAGGGCTCTAGGTTGTTTGCAAGAGGGCTTTAAGACGTGAGCAAGAGGGTTTTAAGACGTGTGCAGGAGGGCTCTAGGATGTGTGTACGAGGGCTCAGGGACGTGTATAGCAGGACTGTAGAATGTGTGCAGGAGGTCTGTAGGATGTGCAGGAGGGATGTAGGACATGTGCAGGAGGGGTCTAGGACGTGTGTAGGAGTTCTTCAGGACGTTTGTAGCAGGGCTCTAGGATGTGTGTAGGAGGGTCTAGGTATGTGTAAGAGGGCTGCAGGACTTGTGAATTAAGGGTCTAGGACGTGTGCAGGAGGGATGTAGGATGGCTGAAAGAGGGCTCTAGCATGTGTGTACGAGGGCATTATGACATGCAGGAGGACTCTAGGGCCTGTGGGGAGGGCTCTTTGTGTGTCGGAGGATCTAGGACATGTGCAGGAGGTTGTAGGACGTGTAATGGAGGGCTGTAGGACATGTGTAGGAGGGCTCTAGGATGTGTGTAGGAGGGGTGTAGGGCTTTTGATGTAGAGCTGAAGGACGTGTGAATTAGGACTCTAGGACGTGTGCAGGAGGGTTGTAGGACGTGTGAAAGAGGGCTCTAGGTCTTGCAAAGGAGGACTCAAAGATGTGAGTAGGATGTATGTGTGAATTATGCAGGCCGGATGTAGGACCGGTGCATGAGGGCTGTAGGACGTGTGTAGGAGGGCTTTTTGATGTGTGTAGGTTGGTTGTAGGACCTTTGCAGGAGGGTTGAGGATGTGTGAAGGAAGGCTCTAGGACTTTTGGAGGCGGGCTCTGTGACGTGTGCAGGAGGGGTCTAGGACGTTTTCAGGATGGCTGTAAAACGTGTGCAGGAGGGCTCTAGGAAGTGGGTTGGAAGGCTCCAGGACATGTGTAGGAGGGCTCTAGGACATGTGTAGGAGGGCTCTGTGACATGTGTAGGAGGGCTGTAAGATGTGTGTAGGAGGACTCTAGGATGTTTTTCGGAGGGCTATATGACGTGTGTAGGAGGACTTTATGACGTATATAGGATGAATGTAGCATGTGTCAAGTAGGGCTCTAGGTCATGTGCAAGAGGGGTTTAAGACTTGAGAAAGAGGGCTTTAAGATGTTTGCAGGAGGGATCTAGGACCTGTTTAGGCCTCAGGGACATGTGGAGGATGGCTGTGGGACATGTTCTGGAGGTCTGTAAGACGTGTGCAGGGGGGTGTAGGATGTGTGCAGGAGAGCTGTATGATATGTGTAGGAGTGCTCCAGGATGTGTGTAGGAGGTCTCTAGGATGTGTTTAGGAGGGGTCTAGGATGTGCGTAGGAGGGCGGCAGGACTTGTGAATTAAGGCTCTAGGATGTGTGCCGGAGGGGTGTAGGATGGGAGAAGGAGGGCTCTACCACGAGTGTACGAGAGGTTTATGACATGTGCAGAAGCACTCTAGGACATGTGTAGGAGGGCTCTTGGTTGTGTGAAGGAGGATTTAGGATGTGTGCTGGAGGGCTGTAGGACGTGTGAAGGAGAGCTCTAGGACATGTGCAGGAGGGCTCTAATTCGTGTGCAGGAGGGTTGTAGGACGTGGGAAGGAGGCCTCTAGCACGTGTGTACGAGGGCTTTATGACACGTGCTGGAGGGATCTAGGATCTGTGTAGGAGGGCTCTAGGATGTGTGTAGAAGGGACCTAGGATGATTACAGAAGGGCTGTCAGGCATGTTAAGGATGTCTCTAGGACGTGTTTAGGAGGGCTCTCTGATGTGTGCAGAGGTCTCTAGCACCTTTGCAGGAGGGTTGTAGGACATGTAGAGGAGGGCACTAGGACATGTGTAGGAGGGCTCCAGGATGTGTGTAGGAGGGCTCTAGTATGTGTGTACGAGGGTTCTTGGACGTGCGTTAGAGGGCTGCAGGACTTGTGAATTAAGCCTGTAGGACATGTGCAGAAGGGATGTAGGATGTGTGAAGGAGAGCTGCAGGACGTGTGCAGGAGATCACTAGGATGTGTGTGGGAGGGCTCTAATACGTGTTTAGGAGGGATCTAGGAAGTGTGTAGGAGGGCTCAATTACATGTGTACCAGGGCTGTAGGATTTGGGAAGGAGGGCTCAAGGACGTGTGGTAGAGGACTGTTGGTCGTGTTCAGAACTCTAGGATGTGTGCAGGAGAGCTTTATGTCATGTGCAGGAGGGCTCTAGGACGTGTGTAGGAAGCTCCACGTCGTTTGCAGAAGGGCTCTATGATGTGTGCACGATGGCTCTTGACATGTGCAGGAAGGCTGAAAGAGGTGTGTAGGCGGTCTGTAGCACGTGTGTAGGAGTGCTCTAATGTGTATATAGGAGGGATTGAAGATGGGTGTAGTAGGGTGCTAAAACGTGTGTAGGAAGGCTGTACAACGTGAATGAGAGCTCTACGATGTGTAGAGGAGGGCTCTGGGACATGTGCAGGAGGTATGTAGGAAGTGGGCAGGCTGGTTCTAAGACGTGTGCAGGAGGGGTCTAGGACGTGTTTAGGAGTGCTCCAGGACGTATGTAGGAGAGCTCCAGACGTGTGTAGGAGCATCTAGGACATGCATAGGAGAGCTGCAAGTCTTGTGAATTAAGGATCTAGAACTTGTGCAGGAGGGGTATAGGACAGGTGAAAGAGGGCTCTAGATGTGTGTACGTGAACTTTATGACATGTGCAGGAGGACTCTAGGATCTGTGTAGGAGTGCTCTTTGTTGTGTGTAGGAGGATCTAGGACGTGTGCAGGAGGGCTGTTGGACTTGTGAAGGAGGGCTCTAAGACATGTGTGGTAGGGCTCTTGGTCGAGTGTAGGAGGATTCTGGGATATGGTTAGGAGGGCCGTAGGAATTTTGAAGGAAGGCTGAAGGATGTGTGAAGTAGGACTCTAGGATGTGTGCAGGAGGGGTTGTAGTACGTGTGAAAGAGTGCTCTAGTTCTTGTGAAGGAAGACTCAAAGATGTGAGCAGGAGGTATGTGTGAATTGTGCAGGCCGGATGTAGAACATGTGCATGAGGGCTGTAGGACGTGTGTAGGAGGGCTTTTGAACGTGTGTAGGAGGGTTGAAGGACTTTGCAGGAGAGTGGAGGATGTGTGAAGGATGGCTCTAGGATGTGTGTAGGAGGGCTTTATGAAGTGTATAGGAGGAATGTAGGATGAGTCAAGTAGGGCTCTAAATTGTTTGCAAGATGGCTATAAGACGTGTGCAAGAGGGTTTTAAGACATAGCAGGAGGCGTCTAGGATGTGTGTAGGAGGGCTCATGGACATGTATAGCAGGACTGTAGAATGAGTGCAGGAGGTCTGTAGGATGTGCACGGGGGCAGTAGGACATGTGCAGGAGGGAGCTAGGATGTGTGTAGGAGTGCTCCAGGACGTTTGTAGGAAGGCTCTAGGTCATGTGTATGAGGGTCGAGAACATGCGTAGGAGGGCTGCAGCACTTGTGAATTAAGGATCTAGGACGTGTGCAGGAGGGATGTAGGACGGCTGAAAGAGGGCTCTAGCATGTGTGTACGAGGGCTTTATGACATATGCAGGAGGACACTAGGGCCTGTGTAGGAGGGTCTTGGTTGTGTGTTGGAGGATCTAGGATGTGTGCAGGAGGTTGTAGGACGTGTAAAGGAGGGCTGTAGGACATGTGTAGGAGGGCTCTAGGACGTGTGTAGGAGGGTTGTAGGACTTTTGATGGAGGGCTGAAGGACGTGTGAATTAGGACTCAAGGACGTGTGCAGGAGGGTTGTAGGACATGTGAAAGAGGGCTCTAGGTCTTGTGATGGAGGACTCAAAGATGTAAGCAGGAGGTATGTGTGAATTGTGCAGGCCGGATGTAGGATGTGTGCATGAGGGCTGTAGGACGTGTGTAGGAGGGCTCTAGTACGTGGGGAGGGGGGATCTGTGACGTGTGAAGGAGGGATCTAGGACGTTTGCAGGATGGCTGTAAAACGTGTGCAGGAGGGCTCTAAGAAGTGGGTTGGAGGGCTCTAGGACATGTGTAGGAGGGCTCTAGGACATGTGTAGGAGGGCTCTGAGACATGTGTAGGAGGGCTGTAGGATGTGTGTAGGAGGGCTCTAGGATGTTTTTCGGAGGGCTACAGGAGGTTTGTAGGAGGGCTATATGACATGTATAGGGGGAATGTAGCACGTGTCAAGTAGGACTCTAGGTCAAGTGCAAGAGGGCTATAAGACGTGTGCAAGAGGGTTTTAAGACATGGCAGGAGGCATCTAGGATGTGTGTACGCGGGCTCTAGGATGTGTGTAGAAAGGATCTAGGATGATTGCAGAAGGGCTGTCTGACATTTTAAGGATGTCTCTAGGACGTTTTTAGGAGGGCTCTCTGATGTGTGCAGAGGTCTCTAGCACCTTTGCAGGAGGGTTGTACTATATGTACAGGAGGGCACTAGGACGTGTGTAGGAGGGCTCCAGGTGTGTGTAGGAGGGCTCAGGGATGTGGGCGTGCTGTAGGGTGTGTGCAGGAGGTCTGTAGGACATGTGCAGGAGGGTTGTAGGACGTGTGCAGTAGAGCTCTAGGACGTGTGTAGTCGTGCTCCAGGATGTGTGTAGGAGGGCTCTAGTATGTGTGTAGGAGGGTTCTAGGACGTGCATTAGAGGGCTACAGGACATGTGAATTAAGGCTCTCAGACATGTGCAGAATGGATGTAGGATGTGTGATTGAGAGCTGCAGGACGTGTGCAGGAGATCACTAGGATGTGTGTGGGTGGGCTCAAATACGTGTTTAGGAGGGATCTAGGAAGTGTGTAGGAGGGCTCAATTACCTGTGTACCAGGGTTGTAGGATTTGTGAAGGAGGGCTCAAGGACGTGTGCTAGAGGACTGTTGGTCGTGTTCAGAACTCTAGGATGTGTGCAGTAGAGCTTTATGTCATGTGCAGGAGGGCTCTAGGACGTGTGTAGGAGGCTCCACATCATTTGCAGAACGGCTCTATGATTTGTGCACGATTGCTCTTGACATGTGCAGCAGGGCTGAAATAGGTGTGTACGCGGTCTGTAGCACGTGTGTAGGAGTGCTCTAGTATGTGTATAGGAGGGATCTAAGATGTGTGTAGTAGGGTGCTAAAACGTGTGTAGGAAGGCTGTACAACGTGAATGAGCGCTCTACGATGTGTTGAGGAGGGCTCTGGGACTTGTGCAGGAGGTCTGTAGGATGTGTAGAGTCTGCTTCTAAGACGTGTGCAGGCGGGGTCTAGGACGTGTGTAGGAGTGCTCCAGGACATATGTATAAGAGCTCTAGGACGTGTGTAGGAGGCTCTAGAACATGCATAGGAGGTCTGCAGGACTTGTGAATTAAGGATCTAGAACTTGTGCAGGAGGGATGAAGGACGTGTGAAAGAGGGCTCTAGATGTGTGTACATGAGCTTTATGACATGTGCAGGAGGACTCTAGGAACTTTGTAGGAGTGCTATTGGTTGTGTGTAGGAGGATCTAGGACGTGTGCAGGAGGGCTGTAGGACTTGTAAAGGAGGGCTCTAGGACATATGTGTTAGGGCCCTTGGTCGTGTGTAGGAGGAGTCTGGGATATGGTTAGGAGGGCTGTAGGTATTCTGAGGGAGGGCTGAAGTATATTTGAAGTAGGACTCTAGGGCATGTGCCTGAGGGGTTGTAGTACGTGTGAAAGAGTGCTCTAGTTCTTGTGAAGGAGGACTCAAGATGTGAACAGGAGGTATGTGTGATTTGTGCAGGCCGGATGTAGGACGTGTGCATGAGTGCTGTAGGACGTTGGTAGGAGGGCTTTTGAACATATGTAGGAGGGTTGAAGGACTTTGCAGGAGAGTGGTGGATGTGTGAAGGAGGGCTCTAGGATGTGTGGAGGATGGCTTTATGAAGTGTATAGCAGGAATGTAGGACATGTCAAGTAGGGCTCTAGATTGTTTGCAAGAGGGCTATAAGGCTTGTGCAAGAGGGTTTTAAGACATGGCAGGAGGCGTCTAGGATGTGTGTAGGAGGGCTCAGGGACACGTATAGCAGGACTATAGATTGTGAGCAGGATGTCTATAGGATGTGCACGGGGGCAGTAGGACATGAGCAGGTGGGGGCTAGGACGTGTGTAGGAGTCCTTCAGGACGTTTCTAAGAGGCCTTGAGATCGTGTGTATGAGGGTCTAGGACATGCATAGGAGGGCTGCAGGACTTGTGAATTAAGGATCTAGGACGTGTGCAGGAGGGATGTAGGACGGCTGAAAGAGGGCTCTAGCATGTGTGTAGGAGGGCTTTATGACATGTGCAGGAGGACTCTAGGGCCTGTGTAGGAGGGCTCTTGGTTGTGTGTCGGAGGATCTAGGACGTGTGCAGGGGGTTGTAGGACGTTTAATGGAGGGCTGTAGGACATGTGTAAGAGGGCTCTAAAACGTGTGTAGGAGGGATGTAGGACTTTTGATGGAGAGATGAAGGACGTGTGAAGTAGGACTCTAGGACATATGCAGGAGGGTTGTAGGATGTGTGAAAGAGGGCTCTAGGTCTTGTGAAGGAGGACTCAAAGATGTGAGCAGGAGGTATGTGTGAATTGTGCAGGCCGGATGTAGGATGTGTGCATGAGGGCTGTAGGACGTGTGTTGGAGGGCTTTAGTATGTGTGTAGGAGGGTTTTAGGACCTTTGCAGAGATTGGAGGATGTGTGAAGGAGGGCTCTAGGACGTGTGATGGAGGGCTCTGTGAAGTGTGCAGGAGGGAACTAGGACATTTGCAGGATGGCTGTAAAACGTTTGCAGAAGGGTTCTAGTAAGTGGGTTGGAGGGCTCTAGGACAGGAGTAGGAGGACTCTAGGACATGTTTAGGAGGGCTCTGGGACATGTGTAGGAGGGTTGTAGGATGTTTGTAGGCAGGCTCTAGGATGTTTTTCTTAGGGCGATAGTACGTGTGTAGGAGGGCTTTATGACGTGTATAGGAGGAATGTAGCACGTGTAAATTAGGGCTCTAGGTCATGTGCAAGAGGGCTTTAAGATGTGTGCAAGAGGACTTTAAGATGTTTGAAGTAGGGCTCTAGGACCTGTGTACGAGGCCTCAGGGACATGTGAAGGAGGGCTGTGGGACGTGCTCAGGAGGTAAGACCTTTGTGGTGGGGTGTAGGATGTGTGCAGGAGAGCTGTAGGATATGTGTAGGAGTGCTCCAGGACGTGTGTAGGAGGACTCTAGGATGTGTTCAGGAGGGTTCTAGGACGTGCATAGGAGGGCGGCAGGACTTGTGAATTAAGGCTCTAGGATGTATGCCGGAGGGGTGTAGGATGGGTGACGGAGGGCTCTAGCACGAGTGAATGAGAGGTTTTTGACATGTGCAGAAGCACTCTAGGACATGTGTAGGAGGGCTCTTGGTTGTGTGAAGGAGGATTTAGGATGTGTGCTGGAGGGCGGTAGGACGTGTGAAGGAGAGCTCTAGGATGTGTGTAGGAGTGTTCCAGGACATGTGCAGGAGGGCTCTAATTCATGTGCAGTAGGGCTGTAGGACGTGGGAAGGAGGCCTCTAGCACGTGTGTACAAGGGCTTTATGACACGTGCGGGAGGGATCTAGGATCTGGGTAGGAGGGCTCTAGGATGTGTGTAGAAGGTATCTAGGATGATTGCAGAAGGGCTGTCAGACATGTTAAGGATGTCTCTAGGAGGTGTCTAGGAGGGCTCTCTGTTGTGTGCACAGGTCTCTAGCACCTTTGCAGGAGGGTTGTAGGACATATAGAGGAGGACACTAGGACGTGTGTAGGAGGGCTCCAGGATGTGTGTAGGAGGGCTCAGGGATGTGGGGCGGTCTGTAGGGTGTGTGCAGGAGGTCTGTAGGACATGTGCAGGAGGATTATAGTATGTGTGGGAGAGCTCTAGGACGTGTGTAGCTGTGCTCCAGGATGTGTGTAGGAGGGCTCTAGTATGTGTGTAGGAGGGTTCTAGGACGTGCGTTAGAGGGCTGCAGTATTTTGAATTTAGGCTTTAGGACATGTGCAGAAGGGATGTAAGACGTGTGAAGGAGAGCTACAGGAGGTGTGCAGGAGATCACTAGGATGTGTGTGGGAGGGCTCTAATAGGTGTTTAGGAGGGATCTAGGAAATGTGTAGGAGGGCTCAATTACATGTGTACCAGGGCTGTAGGATTTGTGAAGGAGGGCTCAAGGACGTGTGCTAGAGGACGGTAGGTCGTGTTCAGGAGAACTCTAGGATGTGTGCAGGAGAGCTTTATGTCATGTGCAGGAGAGCTGTAGGACGTGTGTAGGAGGGTTCCAGGTCGTTTGTAGAAGGGCTCTATGATGTGTGCACGATCGCACTTGACATGTGCAGGAGGGCTGAAAGAGGTGTGTAGGCGGTCTGTAGCACGTGTGTAGGAGTGCTCTAGTACGTGTATAGCAGGGATCTAAGATGTGTGTAGTAGGGTGCTAAAACGTGTGTAGGACGGCTGTACAACGTGAATGAGAGCTCTAGGATGTGTTGAGGTGGGCTCTGGGACATGTGCAGGAGGTCTGTAGGACATGTGCAGGAGGGTTTTAAGACGTGTGCAGGAAGGGTCTAGGACGTGTGTAGGAGTGCTCCAGGACATATGTAGGAGAGCTCTAGGACGTGTGTGGGAGGGTCTAGGACATGCATAGGAGGGCTGCAGGACTTGTGAATTAAGGATCTAGAAATTGTGCCGGAGGCATGTAGGACGGGTGAAAGAGGGCTCTAAATGTGTGTACATGGGCTTAATGACATGTGCAGGAGGACTCTAGGATCTGTGTAGGAGTGCTCTTTGTGGTGTGTAGGAGGATCTAGGACGTGTGCAGGATGGCTGTAGGACTTGTGAAGGAGGGGTCAAGATATGTGTGGTAGGGCCCTAAGTTGTGTGTAGGATGATTCTGGGATATGGTTAGGAGGGCTGTAGGACTTTTGAAGGAGGGCTGAAGGGCGTGTGAAAGACTGCTCTAGGTCTTGTGAAAAAGGACTCAAAGATGTGAGCAGGAGGTATGTGTGAATTGTGCAGGCCGGATGTAGGACGTGTGCATGAGGACTGTAAGACATGTGTAGGAGGGCTTTTGAATGTGTGTAGGAGGGTTGTAGGACTTTTCAGGAGAGTGGAGGATGTCTGAAGGAGGGCTCTACAAAGTGTGGAGGAGGGCTTTATGAAATGTATAGGAGGAATGTAGGACGTGACAAGTAGGGCTACAGGTTGTTTTTGCAGAAGGGCTTTAAGACGTGTGCAGGAGGGCTCTAGGATGTGTGTAGGAAGGCTCAGGGATGTGTATAGTAGGACTGTAGAATGTGTGCAGGTGGTCTGTAGGATGTGCACGAGTACTGTAGGTCATGTGCAGGAGGGGTCTAGAACTTCTGTAGGAGTGCTCCAGGACGTTTGTAGGAGGGCTCTAGGACGTGTGTAGGAGGGTCTAGGACATGCATAGGAGGGCTGCAGGACTTGTGAATTAAGGGTCTAGGACGTATGCAGGAGGGATGTAGGACGGCTGAAAGAGGTCTCTAGCATGTGTGTACGAGTGTTTTATGACATGTGCAGGAGGACTCTAGAGCCTGTGTAGGAGGGCTCTTGGTTGTGTGTCGGAGGATCGAGGACGTGTGCAGGAGGTTGTAGGACGTGTAATGGAGGGCTGTATGACATGCGTAGGAGGGCTCTAAAACGTGTGTAGGAGGGCTGTAGGACTTTTGATGGAGGGCTGAAGGACGTGTGAGGTAGGACTCTAGGAGGTGTGCAGGAGGGTTGTAGGACGTGTGAAAGAGGGCTCTAGGTCTTGTGAAGGAGTACTCAAAGATGTGAGCGGGAGTTATGTGTGAAATGTGCAGGCCGGATATAGGACGTGTGCATGAGGGCTGTAGGACGTGTGTTGGAGTGCTCCAGGACATTTGTAGGAGGGCTCTAGGACATGTGTAGGTGGGTCTAGGTCATGCCTAGGAGGGCTGCAAGACTTGTGAATTAAGGGTCTAGGACGTGTGTAGGAGGGATGTAGGACGGAGGAAAGAGGGCTCTAGATGTGTGTACGTGGGCTTTATGACATGTGCAGGAGGACTCTAGGATCTGTGTAGGAGTGCTCTTTGTTGTGTGTAGGATGATCTAGGACGTGTGCAGGAGGAATGTAGGACTTGTGAAGGAGGGCTCTAGGACATGTGTGGTAGGGCTCTTGGTTGTGTGTAGGAGGATTCTGGGATACTGTTAGGAGGGCTGTAGTACTTTGAAGGAGGGCTGAAGGACGTGTGAAGTAGGACTCTAGGACCTGTGCAGGAGGGTTGTAGGACGTGAGAAAGAGTACTCTAGCTCCTGTGAAGGAGGACTCAAAAATGTGAGAAGGAGTTATGTGTGAATTGTGCAGGCCAGATGTAGGACGTGTGCATGAGGGCTGTAGGATGTGTGTAAGAGGGCTTTTGAACGTGTGTAGGAGGGTTGTAGGACTTTGCAGGAGAGTGGGGGATGTGTGAAGGAGGGCTCTAGGATGTGTGGAGGAGGGCTTTATGAAGTGTATAGGAGGAATATAGGACGTGTCAAGTAGGGCTCTAAGTTGTTTGCAAGAGTGCTTTAAGATGTGTGCGAGAGGGTTGTAAGACGTGTACAGGAGGGCTCTAGGATGTGTATAGGAGGGCTCAGGGACGTGTATAGGAGGACTGTAGAATGTGTTCAGGTGGTCTGTGGGATGTGCATGAGGGCTGTAGGACATGTGCAGGAGGGGTCTAGGACGTGTGTAGGAGTGCTCCAGGACGGTTGTAGGATGGCTCTAGGACGTGTGTAGGAGGGTCTAGGACATGGGTAGGAGGGCTGCAGTACTTGTGAATTAAGGGTCTAGGACGTGTGCAGGAGGGATGTAGGACGGCTGAAAGAGGGCTCTAGCATGTGTGAACGAGGGCTTTATGACATGTGCAGGAGGACTCTAGGGCCTGTGTAGGAGGGCTCTTGGTTGTGTTTCGGAGGATCTAGGACGTGTGCAGGAGGTTGTAGGACATGTGTAGGAGGGCTGTAGGACTTTTGTTGGAGGGCTGAAGGACGTGTGAAGTAGGACTCTAGGACGTGTTCAGGAGGGTTATAGGACGTGTGAAAAAGGGCTCTAGGTCTTGTGAAGGAGGACTCAAAGATGTGAGGAGGAGGTATGTGTGAATTGTGCAGGCCGGATGTAGGACTTGTGCATGAGGGCTGTAGGTCGTGTGTAGGAGGGCTTTAGGACGTGTGTAGGAGGTTTGGAGGACCTTTGCAGGAGGGTGGAGGATGTGTGAAGGAGGGCTCTAGGACGTGTGGAGGAGGGCTCTGTGACATGTCCCGGAGGGATCTAGGACGTTTGCAGTTTGGCTGTAAAACGTGTGCAGGAGGGCTCTAGGAAGTCGGTTGGAGGGCTCTAGGACATGTGTAGGAGGGCTGTGGGATATGTGTACGAGGGCTCTAGGACATGTGTATGAGGGCTGTAGGATGTGTGTAGGAGGGCTCTAGGATGTTTTTCGCAGGGCTGTAGGACAAGTTTAGGAGGGCTTTATGACGTGTATAGGAGGAATGTAGCACGTGTCAAGTAGGGCTCTAGGTCATGTGCAAGAGGGCTTTAAGACGTGTGCAAGAGGGCTTTAAGATGTGTGTAGGAGGACACTAGGACCTGTGTAGGAGGCCTCAGGGACATGTGGATGAGGGCTGTGGGACGTGTTCAGGAGGTCTGTAGGATTTGTGCAGGGGGGTTCAGGATGTGTGCAGGAGAGCTGTAGGATATGTGTAGGAGTGCTCCAAGACGTGTATAGGAGGTCTCTAGGATGTGTTTAGGAGGGTTCTAGGACATGTTTAGGAGGTCGGCAGGACTTGTGAATTAAGGCTCTAGGATGTGTGCCGGAGGGATGTAGGATGGGTGAAGGTGGGCTCTAGCACGAGTGTATGAGAGGTTTATGACATGTGCAGAAGCACTCTGGGACATGTGTAGCAGGGCTCTTGTTTGTGTGAAGGAGGATTTAGGATGTGTGCTGGAGGGCTGCAGGATGTCTGAAGGAGAGCTCTATGATGTGTGTAGGAGTGCTCCAGGACATGTGCAGGAGGGCTCTAATTCGTGTGCAGGAGGGCTGTAGGATGTGGGAAGGAGGCCTCTAGCACCTGTGTACGAGGGCTTTATGACACGTGCGGGAGGGATATAGGATCTGTGTAGGACGGCTCTAAGATGTGTTGTGTGTAGAAGGAATCTAGGATGATTACAGAAGGGCTGTCAGACATGTTAATGATGCCTCTAGGACGTGTTTAGGAGGGCTCTCTGATATGTGCAGAGGTCTCTAGCACCTTTGCAGGAGGGTTGGAGGATATGTACAGGAGGGCACTAGGACGTGTGTTGGAGGGCTTAGGGATTTTGGGCGGGCTGTAGGGTGTGTGCAGGAGGTCTGTAGGTCATGTGCAGGAGGGTTGTAGTACGTGTGCAGGAGAGCTCTAGGACGTGTGTAGTCGTGCTCCAGGATGAGTGTAGGAGGGCTCCAGTATGTGTGTAGCAGGGTTCTAGGACGTGAGTTTGAGGGCTGCAGGACTTGTGAATTAAGGCTCTAGGACATGTGCAGAAGGGATGTAAACGTGTGAAGGAGAGCTGCAGGACCTGTGCAGGAGATCACTAGGATGTGTGTGGGAGGGCTCTAATACGTGTTTAGGAGGGATATAGGAAGTGTGTAGGAGGGCTCAATTACATGTGTACCAGGGCCGTAGGATTTGTGAAGGAGGGCTCAAGGACGTGTGCTAGAGGACTGTAGGTGGTGTTCAGGAGAACTCTAGGATGTGTGCAGGAGAGCTTTATGTCATGTGCAGGAGGGCTCTAGGACGTGTGTAGGAGGGCTCCAGGTCGTTTGCAGAAGGGCTCTATGATGTGTGCACGATGGCTCTTGACATGTTCAGGAGGGCTGAAATAGGTGTGTAAGTGGTCTGTAGCAAGTGTGTAGGAGTGCTCTAGTATGTGTATAGGAGAGATCGAATATGTGTGTAGTAGGGTGCTAAAACGTGTGTAGGACGGCTGTACAACGTGAATGAGAGCTCTACGATGTGTTGAGGAGGGCTCTGAAACATGTGCAGGAGGTCTGTAGGACGTGTGCAGGAGGGTTCTAAGACGTGTGCAGGAGGGGTCTAGGACGTGTGTAGGAGTGCACCAGGACGTATGTAGGAGAGCTCTAGGGCGTGCGTAGGAGGGTCTAGGACATGCATAGGAGGGTGCAGGACTTGTGAATTTAGGGTCTAGGACGTGTGCAGGAGGGCTGTACGACGGCTGAAAGAGGGCTCTAGCATATGTGTACGAGGGCTTTATCACATGTGCAGGAGGATTCTAGGGCCTGTGTAGGAGGGCTCTTGGTTGTGTGTCGGAGGATCTAGGATGTGTGCAGGAGGTTGTAGGACGTGTAATGGAGGACTGTAGGACATGTGTAGGAGGGCTCTAAGAAGTGTGTAGGATGGCTGTAGGACTTTTGTTGGAGGACTGAAAGACGTGTGAAGTAGTACTCAAGGACGTGTGCAGGAGGGTTGTAGGACATGTGAAGGAGGGCTCTAGGTCTTTTGAAGGAGGACTCAAAGATATGAGCAGGAGGTATGTGTGAATTGTGCAGGCTAGATGTAGGATGTGTGCATGAGGGCTGTAGGACGTGTGAAGGAGGGCTTTAGGAAGTGTGTAGGAGGGTTGTAGGACCTTTCCAGGAGGGTGGAGGATGTGTGAAGGAGGGCTCTAGGACATGTGTAGGAGGCCTCTAGGACATGTGTAGGAGGGCTCTGGGACATGTATAGGAGGGCTGTACGATATGTGTAGGAGGGATCTAGGATTTTTTTCACAGGGCTGTAGGACGTGTGTAGGAGGGCTTTATGACGTGTACAGGAGGAATGTAGCACGTGTCAAGTAGGGCTCTAGGTCATGGGCAAGAGGGTTTTAAGATGTGTGCAAGAGGGCTTTAAGATGTGTGCAGGAGGGCTCTAGGACCTGTGTAGGAGGCCTCAGGGACATGTGGAAAAGGGCTGTGGGACGTGTTCAGGATGTCTGTAAGACATGTGCAGGGGGGAGTAGGATGTGGGCAGGAGAGCTGTACGATATGTGTAGGAGTACTCCAGGACGTGTGTAGGAGGTCTCTAGGATGTGTTTAGGAGGGTTCTAGGACGAGCGTAAGAGGGCGGCAGGACTTGTGAATTAAGGTTCTAGGATGAGTGCCCGAGGGATGTAGGTTGGGTGAAGGAGGGCTCTAGCACGAGTGTAAGAGAGTTTTATGACCTGTGCAGAAGCACTCTAGGACATGTGTAGGAGGGCTTTTGGTTGTGTGAAGGAGGATTTAGGATGTGTGCTGGAGGGCTGTAGGACGTGTGAAGGAGAGCTCTAGGATGTGTGTAGGAGTGCTCCAGGACACGTGCAGGAGGGCTCTAATTCGTGTGCAGGAGGGCTGAAGGACATGGGAAGGAGGCCTCTAGCACGTGTGTACAAGGGCTTTATGACACGTGTGGGAGGGATCAAGGATCTGTGTAGGAGGGTTCTTGATATGTGTAGAAGGGATCAAGGATGATTGCAGAAGGGCTGTAGGACATGTTAAGTATGTCTCTAGGACGGATTTAGGAGGGCTCTCTGATGTGTGCAGAGGTCTCCAGCACCTTTGCAGGAGGGTTGTAGGACATGTACAGGAGGGCACTAGGACGTGTGTAGGAGGGCTCCAGGATGTGTGTAGGAGGGCTCAGGGATGTGGGGCAGGCTGTAAGGTGTGTGCAGGAGGTCTGTAGGACATGTGAAGGAGGGTTGTAGGACGTGTGCAGGAGAGCTCTAGGACGTGTGTAGTCGTGCTCCAGGATGTGTTTAGGAGGCCTCTAGTATGTGTGTAGGAGGAATCTAAGATGTGTGTAGAAGGGTGCTAAAACGTGTGTAGGATGTCTGTACAACGTGAATGAGAGCTCCACGATGTGTTGAGGAGGGCTCTGGGACATGTGCAGGAGGTCTGTATGACGTGTGCAGGAGGGTTCTAAGACGTGTGCAGGAGGGGTCTAGGACGTGTGTAGCAGTGCTCCATGACGTATGTAGGAGAGCTCTAGGACGTGTGTAGGAGGGTCTACGACATGCATAGGAAGGCTACACTACTTGTGAATTAAGGATCTAGAACTAGTGCAGGAGGGATGTAGGATGCGTGAAAGAGGCCTCTAGATGTGTGTACGTGGGCTTTATGACATGTGCAGGAGGACTCTAGGATCTGTGTAGGAGTGCTCTTTGTTGTGTGTAGGAGGATCTAGGGCGTGTGCAGGATGCCTGTAGGACTTGTGAAGGAGGGCTCTAGGACATGTGTGGTAGGGCACTAGGTCGTGTGTAGGAGGATTCTGGGATATGGTTAGGAGGGCTGTAGGTATTTTGAAGGAGGGCTGAAGGACGTGTGAAGTAGGACTCTAGGGCGTGTGCAGGATGGGTTGTAGTACGTGTGAAAGAGTGCTCTAGTTCTTGTGAAGGAGGACTCAAATTTGTGAGCAGGAGGTATGTGTGAATTGTGCAGGCCGGATGTAGGACGTGTGCATGAGGGCTGTAGAACGTGTGTAGGAGGGCATTAGGATGTGTGTAGGAGGGTTGTAGGACTTTGCAGGAGAGTGGAGGATGTGTGAAGGAGGTCTCTAGGATGTGTGGAGGAGGGCTTTATGAAGTGTATAGGAGGAATGTAGCTCGTGTCAAGTAGGGCTCTAGGTTGTTTGCAAGAGGGCTTTAAGACGTGTGCAAGAGGGTTTTAAGACGTGTGCAGGAGGGCTCTAGGATGTGTATAGGAGGGCTCAGGGACGTGTATAGGAGGACTGTAGAATGTGTGCGGGTGGTCTGTAGGATGAGCACGAGGCCTGTAGGACATTTGCAGGATGGGTCTAGGACGTGTGTAGGAGTCCTCCAGGATGTTTGTAGGAGGGCTCTAGGACGTGTAGGAGGGTCTAGGACATGCATAGGAGGGCTGCAGGACTTGTGAATTAAGGGTCTAGGTCGTGTACAGGAGGGATGTAGGACGGCTGAAAGAGGGCTCTAGCATGTGTGTACGAGGGCTTTATGACATGTGCAGGAGGACTCTAGGACCTGTGTAGGGGGGCTCTTGGTTGTGTGTCGGAGGATCTAGGACATGTGCAGGAGGTTGTAGGACGTGTAATGGAGGGCTGTAGGACATGTGTAGGAGGGCTCTAGGATGTGTGTATGAGGGCTGTAGGACTTTTTATGGAGGGCTGAAGGACGTGTGAAGTAGGACACTAACGTGTGCAGGAGGGTGTTAAGACGTGTGAAAGAGGGCTCTATGTCTTGTGAAGGAGGACTCAAAGGAGTGAGCAGGAGGTATGTGTGAATTGTGCAGGCCGGATGTAGGACGTGTGCATGAGGGCTGTAGGACATGTGAAGGAGGGCGTTACAACGTGTGTAGGATGGTTGTAGGACCTTTGCAGGAGGCTGGAGGATATGTGAAGGAGGGCTCTAGGACGTGTGCAGGAGGGATCTGTGACGTGTGCAGGAGGGAACTAGGAGGTTTGCAGGATGGCTGTAAAACGTGTGCAGGAGGGCTCTAGGAAGTGTGTTGGAGGGCTCTAGGACATGTGTACGAGGGCTCTAGGACATGTGTACGAGGGCTCTGGAACATGTGTAGGAGTGCTCTGGGACATGTGTAGGAGGGCGGTAGGATGTGTGTAGGAGGGCTCTAGGATGTTTTTCACAGGGCTGTAGGACGTGTGTAGGAGGGCTTTATGATATGTATAGGAGGAATGTAGTACGTGTCAAGTAGGGCTCTAGGTCATGCGCAAGAGGGCTTTAAGACGTGTGCAAGAGGGCTTTAAGATGTGTGCAGGAGGGCTCTAGGACCTGTGTAGGAGGCCTCAGGGACATGTGGAGGAGGGCTGTGGGATGTGTTCAGGAGGTCTGTAAGACGTGTGCAGGGGGGTGTAGGATGTGTGCAGGATAGCTGTAGGATATGTGTAGGATTGCTCCAGGACGTGTGTAGGAGGTCTCTAGGATGTGTTTAGGAGGGTTCTAGGACGTGCATAGGAGGTCGGCAGGACTTGTGAATTAAGGCTCTAGGATGTGTGTCGGAGGGATGTAGGATGGGTGAAGGAGGGCTCTAGCACGAGTGTATGAGTGGTTTATGACATGTGCAGAAGCTCTCTAGGACATGTGTAGGAGGGCTCTTGGTTGTGTGAAGGAGGATATAGGATGTGTGCTGAAGGGTTGTAGGACGTGTGAGGGAGAGCTCTAGGATGTGTGTAGGAGTGCTCCAGGACATGTACAGCCGGGCTCTAATTCGTGTGCATGAGTGCTGTAGGAAGTTCGTAGGAGGCCTCTAGCACGTGTGTACGAGGGCTTAATGACACGTGTGGGAGGGATCTAGGATCTGTGTAGTAGGGCTCTAGGATGTGTGTAGAAGGGATCTAGGATGATTGCAGAAGGGCTGTCAGACATGTTAAGGATGTCTCTAGGACGTGTTTAGGAGGGCTCTCTGATGTGTGCAGAGGTCTCTAGCACCTTTGAAGGAAGGTTGTAGGACATGTACAGGAGGGCACTAGGACGTGTGTAGGAGGGCTCCAGGATGTGTGTAGGAGGGCTCAGGGATGTGGGGCGGGCTGTAGGGTGTGTGCAGGAGGTCTGTAGGACATGTGCAGGAGGGTTGTAGGACGTGTGCAGGAGAGCTCTAGGACGTGTGTAGTCGTGCTCCAGGATGTGTTTAGGAGGGCTCTAGTATGTGTGTAGGAGAATTCTAGGACGTGCGTTAGAGGGCTGCAGGACTTGTGAATTAAGGCTCTAGGACATGTGCAGAATGGATGTAAGACGTGTGAAGGAGAGCTGCAGGACGTGTGCAGGAGATCACTAGGATGTGTGTGGGAGGGCTCTAATAGGTGTTTACGAGGGATCTAATATGTGTAGTAGGGTGCTAGAACGTGTGTATGATGGCTGTACAACGTGAATGAGAGCTCTATGATGTGTTGAGGAGGGCTCTGGGACATGTGCAGGAGGTGTATAGGACGTGTGCAGGAGGGTTCTAAGACGTGTGCAGGAGGGGTCTAGGACGTGTGTAGGAGTGCTCCAGGACGTATGTAGGAGAGCTCTAGGACGTGTGTAGGAGGGTCTAGGACATGCATAGGAGGGCTGCAGGACTTGTGAATTAAGGATCTAGAACTTGTGAAGGAGGGATGTAGGACGCGTGAAAGAGGGCTCTAGATGTGTGTACGTGGGCTTTATGACATGTGCAGGAGGACTCTAGGATCTGTGTAGGAATGCTCTTTGTTGTGTGTAGGACGATCTAGGACGTGTGCAGGAGGGCTGTAGGACTTGTGAAGGAGGGCTCTAGGACCTGTGTGGTAGGGCTCTATGTCGTGTGTAGGAGGATTCTGGGATATGGTTAGGGGTGGTGTAGGACTTTTGAAGGAGGGCTGAAGGACGTGTGAAGTAGGACTCTAGGACGTGTGCAGGATGGTTGTTGGACGTGTGAAAGAGTGCTCTAGGTCTTGGGAAGGAGGACTCAAAAATGTGAGCAGGAGGTATGTGTGAATTGTGCAGGCCGGATGTAGGACGTGTGCATGAGGGCTGTAGGACATGTGTAGGAGGGATTTTGAACGTGTGTAGGAGGGTTGAAGGACGTTGCAGGAGAGTGGAGGATGTGTGAAGCAAGGCTTTAGGATGTGTGGAGGATGGCTTTATGAAGTGTATAGGAGGAATGTACGACGAGTCAAGTAGGGCTCTAGATTGTTTGCAAGAGGGCTATAAGACGTGTGCAAGAGGGTTTTAAGACATGGCAGGAGGCGTCTAGGATGTGTGTAGGAGGGCTCAGGGACATGTATAGCAGGACTGTAGAATGTGTGCAGGAGGCCTGTAGGATGTGCATGGGGGCAGTAGCACATGTGCAGGAGGGGGCTAGGAAGTGTGTAGGACTGCTCCAAGACGTTTGTAGGAGGGCTCTAGGTCGTGTCTATGAGGGTCTAGGACATGCGTAGGAGGGCTGCAGGACTTGTGAATTAAGGGTCTAGGACATGTCCAGGAGGGATGTAGGACAGCTGAAAGAGGGCTCTAGCATGTGTGTACGAGGGCTTTATGACATGTGTATGAGGACTCTAGGGCCTGTGTAGGAGTGCTCTTGATTGTGTGTCGGAGGATCTAGGAGGTGTGCAGGAGGTTGTAGGACGTGTAATGGAGGGGTGTAGGACATGTGTAGGAGGGCTCTAGGACGTGTGTATGAGGGTCTAGGACATGCGTAGGAGGGCTGCAGAACTTGTGAATTAAGGGTCTAGGACGTATCCAGGAGGGATGTAGGACGGCTGAAGGAGGGCTCTGGCATGTGTGTACGAGGGCTTTAGGACATGTGCAGGAGGACTCTAGGGCCTGTGTAGGAGGGCTCTTGGTTGTGTGTCGGAGGATCTAGGATGTGTGCAGGAGGTTGTAGGATGTGTAATGGAGGGCTGTAGGACATGTGTAGGAGGGCTCTAGGACGTGTGAAGGAGGGATGTAGGACTTTTGATGGAGGGCTGAAGGACGTGTGAAGTAGGATTCTAGGAGGTGGGCAGGAGGGATGTAGGACGTGTGAAAGAGGGCTCTAGGTCTTGTGAAGGAGGACTCAAAGATGTGAGCAAAAGGTATGTGTGAATTGTGCAGGCCGGATGTAGGAAGTGTGCATGAGGGCTGTAGGACGTGTTTAGGAGGGCTTTAGGGCGTGTGTAGGAGGGTTGAAGGACCTTTGCAGGAGGGTGGAGGATGTGTGAAGGAGGGCTCTAGGACGTGTGGAGGAGGGCTCTGCGACGTGTGCAGGAGGGATCTAGGACGTTTGCAGGATGGTTGTAAAATTTGTGCAGGAGGGCTCTAGGAAGAGGTTTGGAGGGCTCTAGGGCATGTGAAGGAGGGCTCTGGGACATGTGTAGGAGGGCTGTAGGATGTGTTTTGGAGGGCTCTAGGATGTTTTTCGGAAGGCTATGGGACGTGTGTAGGAGGGAATTATGACGTATATAGGAGGAATGTAGCACGTGTCAAGTAGGGCTCTAGGTCATGTGCAAGAGGGCTTTAAGACGTGTGCAAGAAGGCTTTAAGATGTGTGCAGGAGGGCTGTACGACCTGTGTAGGAGGCCTCAGGGACATGTGGAGGAGGGCTGTGGGACGTGTTCTGGAGGTCTGTAAGACGTGTGCAGGGGGGCATAGGATGTGTGCAGGAGAGCTGTAGGATATGTGTAGGAGTGCTCCAGGACGTGTGTAGGAGGTCTCTAGGATGTGTTTATGAGGGTACTAGGACGTGCGTAGGATGTCGGCACGACTTGTGAATTAAGGCTCTAGGGTGTGTGCCGGAGGTATGTAGGATGGGCGAAGGAGGGCTCTAGCAAGAGTGTACGAGAGGTTTATGACATGTGCAGAAGCACTCTAGGACATGTGTAGGAGGGCTATTGGGTGTGTGAAGGAGGATATAGGATGTGTGCTGGAGGGCTGTAGGACGTGTGAAGGAGAGGTCTACGATGTGTGTAGGATTGCTCCAGGACTTTTGTAGGAGGGCTCTAGAACGTGTGTAGGACTGTCTAGGACATGCGTAGGAGGGCTGCAGGACTTGTGAATTAAGGGTCTAGGACGTGTGCAGGAGGGATGTAGGACGGCTGAAAGAGGGCTCTAGCATGTGTGTACCTGGGCTTTATGACATGTGCAGGACGACGCTAAGGCCTATGACATGTGTAGGAGGGCTCTTCATTCTGTATCGAAGGATCTAGGACATGTGCAGGTTGTTGTAGGATGTGTAATGTAGGGCTGTAGGACGTGTGTAGGAGGGCTCTAGCACGTGTGTAGGAGGGTTGTAGGACCTTTGTAGGAGGGTGGAGGATGTGTGAAGGAGGGCTCTAGGACGTGTGGAGGAGGGCTCTGTGACGTGTGTAGGAGGGATCTAGGACGTTTGCAGGATGGCTGTAAAACGTGTGCAGGAGGTCTCTAGGAAGTGTGCTGGAGGACTCTACCACATGTTTAGGAGGGCTCTAGGACATGTGTAGGAGGGCTCTGGGACATGTGTAGGAGGGCTGTAGGATGTGTGTAGGAGGGCTCTAGGATTTTTTCGGAGGGCTATAAGATGTGTGTAGGAGGGCTTTATGACGTGTATAGGAGGAATGTAGCACGTGTCAAGTAGGTCTCTAGGTCATGTGCAAGAGGGCTTTAAGACTTGTGCAAGAGGGCTTTAAGATGTTTGCAGGAGGGCTCTATGACCTGTTTAGGAGACCTCAGGGATATGTGGAGGAGGGCTGTGTGACGTGTTCAGGAGGTCTGTAAGACGTGTGCCAGGTGGTGTAGGATGTGTGCAGGAGAGCTGTAGGATATGTGTAGGAGTGCTCCAGGACGTGTGTAGTAGGTCTCTAGGATGTGTTTTGGAGGGGTCTAGGAAGTGCATAAGAGGGCGGCAGGACTTGTGAATTAAGGCTATAGGATGTTACCGGAGGGATGTAGGATGAGTGAAGGAAGGCTCTAGCACGAGGCTATGAGAGGTTGATGACATGTGCAGAAGCACTCTAGGACATGTGTAGGAGGGATCTTGGTTGTGTGAAGGAGGATTTAGAATGTCTGCGGGAGGGCTGTAGGACGTGTGATGGAGAGCTCTAGGATGTGTGTAGGAGTGCTCCAGGACATGGGCAGGTGGGCTCTAATTCGTGTGCAGGAGGGCTGTGGGACGTGGGAAGGAGGCCTCTAGCACGTGTGTACGAGGGCTTTATGACTCGTGCGGGAGGGATCTAGGATCTGTGTAGAGGGCTCTAGGATGTGTGTAGAAGGGATCTA
Organism: Glaucomys volans; assembly: GCA_020662805.1. Classification (NCBI taxonomy): domain Eukaryota; kingdom Metazoa; phylum Chordata; class Mammalia; order Rodentia; family Sciuridae; genus Glaucomys; species Glaucomys volans. The sequence goes on along the minus strand of JAJEJO010022264.1, from coordinate 9,701 downwards.
GGATGATTGCAGAAGGGCTGTCAGACATGTCAAGGATGTCTGTAGGCTGTGTTTAGGAGGGCTCTCTGTTGTGTGCAGAGGTCTCTAGCACATTGGCAGGAGGGTTGTAGGACATGTACAGGAGGCTCTAAGACGTGTGTAGGAGGGCTGTAGGACTTTTGATGGTGGGCTGAAGGACGTGTGAAGTAGGACTCTAGGACGTGTGCAGGAGGGTTGTAGGACGTGTGAAAGAGGGCTCTAGGTCTTGTGAAGGAGGACTCAAAGATGTGAGCAGGAGATATGTGTGAAATGTGCAGGCCGGATGTAGGACGTGTGCATGAGGGTTGTAGGACGGGTGTTGGAGGGCTTTAGGATGTGTGTAGGAAGGTTGTAGGACCTTTGCATGAGGGTGGAGGATGTGTGAAGGAGGGGTATAGGATGTGTGGAGGAGGTCTCTGTGACGTGTGCAGGAGGTATCTAGGACGTTTACAGGATGGCCGTAATACGTGTGCAGGAGGGCTCTAGGAATTAGGTTGGAGGGCTCTAGGACATGTGTAGGAGGGCTCTAGGACATGTGTAGGAGGGCTCTGAGACAAGTGTAGGAGGACTGTAGGATGTGTGTAGGAGGGCTCTAGGATGTTTTTCGGAGGGCTATAGGACATATGTAGGAGGGCTTTATGACGTGTATAGGAGGAATGTAGCATGTGTCAAGTAGGGCTCTATGCCATGTGCAAGAGGGCTTTAATACGTGTGCAATCGTGCTTTAAGATGTGTGCAGGAGGGCTCTAGGACCTGTGTAGGATGCCTCAGGTACATGTGGAGGAGGGCTGTGGGATGTGTTCAGGATGTCTGTAAGACGTGTGCAGGGGGGTGTATGATGTGTGCATTAGAGCTGTAGGATATGTGTAGGAGTGCTCCAGGACGTAGGTAGGAGGTCTCTAGGATGTGCTTAGGAGGGTCCTATGACGTGCGTAGGAGGGCGGCATGACTTGTGAATTAAGGCTCTAGGATGTGTGCTGGAGCGATGTAGGATGGGTGAAGGAGGGCTCTAGCACGAGTGTATGAGGTTTATGACATGTGAAGAAGCACTCTAGGACATGTGTAGGAGGGCTCTGGGACATGTGTAGGAGGGCTGTAGGATGTGTGTAGTAGGACTCTAGGATGTTTTTCGGAGGGCTATAGGACCTGTGTAGGAGGGCTTTATGACGTGTATAGGAGGAATGTAGCACGTGTCAAGTAGGGCTCTAGGTCATGTGCAAGAGGGTTTTAAGACGTGTGCAAGAGGGCTTTAAGATGTTTGCAGGAGGTCTCTAGGACCTGTGAAGGAGGCCTCAGGGACATGTGGAGGAGGGCTGTGGGACGTGTTCAGGAGGTCTGTAAGACATGTGCAGGGGGGTGTAGGATGTGTGCAGGAGAGCTGTAGTTTATGTGTAGGAGTGCTCCAGGACGTGCGTAGGAGGTCTCTAGGATTTGTTTAGGAGGGTTGTAGGACGTGCGTAGAAGGGCAGCAGGAGTTGTGAATTAAGGCTCTAGGATGTGTGCCGGAGGGATGTAGGATGGGTGAAGTAGGGCTCTAGCATGAGTGTATGAGAGGTTTATGACATGTGCAGAAGCACTCTAGGACATGTGTATGAGGGCTCTTGGTTGTGTGAAGGAGGATTTAGGATGTGTGCTGGAGGGCTGTATGACGTGTGAAGGAGAGCTCTAGGATGTGTGTAAGAGTGCTCCCGGACAAGTGCATGAGGGCTCTAATTTATGTGCAGGAGGGCTGTAGGACATGGGAAGGAGAACTCTAGCACGTGTGTACGAGGGTTTTATGACACTTGCGGGAGGGATCTAGGATCTGTGTAGGAGGACTCTAGGATGTGTGTAGAAGGGATCTAGGATGATTGCAGAAGGGCTGTCAGAATGTTAAAGATGTGTCTGGGACGTGTTGATGTGGGCTCTCTAATATGTACAGAGGTCTCTAGCACCTTTGCAGGATGGTGGTAGGACATGTACAGGAGGGCTTTAGGACGTGTGTAGGAGGGCTCAGGGATGGTGGGCGGGCTCTAGGGTGTGTGCAGGAGTTCTCTAGGTCATGTGCAGGAGGGTTGTAGGACGTGTGCAGGAGAACTCTAGGACCTGTGTAGTCGTGCTCCAGGATGTGTGTAGTAGGGGTCTAGTATGTGTATAGGAGGGTTCTAGGACGTTCGTTTGAGGGCTGCATGACTTGTAATTAAGGGTATAGGACATGTGAAGAAGGGTTGTAAGACATGTGAAGGAGAGCTGCAGGACGTGTGCAGGAGATCAATAGGATGTGTGTGGGAGGGCTCTAATACGTGTTTAGGAGGAATCTAGGAAGTGTGTAGGAGGGCTCAATTACGTGTGTACCAGGGCTGTAGGATTTGTGAAGGAGGGCTCTAGGACGTGTGCTAGAGGACTGTAGGTCGTGTGCAGGAGAACTCTAGGATGTGTGCAGGAGAGCTTTATGTCATGTGCAGGAGGGCTCTAGGACGTGTGTATGAGGGCTCCAGGTCGTTTGCAGAAGGGTTCTATGATGTGTGCACGATGGCTCTTGACGTGTGCACTAGGGCTGAAAGAGTTGTGTAGGCGGTCTGTAGCACATGTGTAGGAGTGCTCTAGTATGTGTATAGGAGGGATCTAAGATGTGTGTAGTAGGGTGCTAAAACGTGTGTAGGATGGCTGTACAACATGAATGAGAGCTCTACGAAGTGTTGGGGAGGGCTCTGGGACATGTGCAGGAGATCTGTAGGATGTGTGCAGGAGGGTTCTAAGACGTGTGCAGGAGGGGTCTAGGACGTGTGTAGGAGTGCTCCAGGACGTATGTAGGAGAGATCTAGGACGTGTGTAGGAGGGTCTAGGACATGCATAGGAGGGCTGCAGGACTTGTGAATTAAGTATCTAGAACATGGGCAGGAGGGATGTGGGACAGGTGAAAGAGGGCTCTAGATGTGTGTACGTTGCCTTTAAGACATGTGCAGGAGGACTCTAGGATCTGTGTAGTAGTGCTCTTTGTTGTGTGTAGGAGGATGTAGGACATATGCAGGAGGGATGTACGATGGCTGAAAGACTGCTCTAGCATGTATGTACGAGGGCTTTATGACATGTGCAGGAGGACTCTAGGGCCTGTGTAGAAGGGCTCTTGGTTGTGTGTCGGAGGATCTAGGACGAGTGCAGGAGGTTGTAGGACGTGTAATGGAGGGCTGTAGGACATGTGTAGGAGGGATCTAGGATGTGTGTAGGAGGGCTGTACGACTTTTGATGGAGAGCTGAAGGATGTGTGAAGTAGGACTCTAGGACGTGTGCAGGAGGGTTATAGAATGTGTGAAAGAGGGCTCTAGGTCTTGTGAAGGAGGACTCAATGATGTGAGCAGGACGTATTGTGAATTCTGCAGAACGGATGTAGGACGTGTGCATGAGGGCTGTAGGACGTGTGTAGGAAGGCTTTAGGACGTGTGTAGGAGGGTTGTAGGACCTTTGCAGGAGGGTGGAGGATGTGTGAAGGAGGGCTCTACAACGTGTGGAGGAGGGCTCTGTGACGTGTGCAGGAGGGATCTAGGATGTTTGCAGGATGGTTTAAAAGGTGTGCAGGAGGGCTCTAGGAGGTGGGTTGGAGGGCTCTGGAACATGTGTAGGAGGGCTCTAGGACATGTGTAGGAGGCCTCAGGGACATGTGGAGGAGGGCTGTGGGACATGTTCAGGAGGTCTGTAAGACATGTGCAGGGGGGTGTAGGATGTGTGCAGGAGAGCTGTAGGATATGAGTAGGAGTGCTCCAGGACGTGTGTAGGAGGTCTCTAGGATGTGTTTAGGAGGGTTCAAGGACGTGTGTAGGAGGGCGGCAGGTCTTGTGAATTAAGGCTCTAGGATGTGTGCCGGAGGGATGTGGGATGGGTGAAGGATTGCTCTCGCACGAGTGTATGAGAATTTTATGATGTGTGCAGAGGCACTCTAGGACATGTGTAGGAGGGCTCTTGGTTGTGTGAAGGAGGATTTAGGATATGTGCTGGAGGGCTGTATGACGTGTGAAGGAGAGCTCTAGGATGTGTGTAGGAGTGCTCCAGGACATGTGCAGACGGGTTCTAATTCGTGTGCAGTAGGGCTGTAGGACGTAGGAAGGAGGCCTCTAGCACGTGTGTAGTAGGGCTTGATGACACGTGCGGGAGGATTCTAGGTTCTGTGTAGGAGGACTCTAGGATGTGTGTAGAAGGGATCTAGGATGATTGAAGGAGGGCTGTCAGACATGTTAAGGATGTCTCTAGGACGTGATTAGGAGGGCTCTCTGATGTGTGCAGAGGTCTCTAGAACCTTTGCAGGAGGGTTGTAGGACATGTAATGGAGGGCACTAGGACGTGTGTAGGAGGGCTCCAGGATGTGTGTAGGAGGGCTCAGCAATGTGGGGCGGGCTGTAGGGTGTGTGCAGGAGGTCTGTAGGACATGTGCAGGAGGGTTGCCGGACGTGTGGAGGAGATCTCTAGGACGTGTGTAGTCATGCTCCAGGATGTGTGTAAGAGGGTTCTAGGAAGTGCGTTAGAGGGCTGCAGGACTTGTGAATTAAGGCTCTAGGACATGTGCAGAAGGGATGTAAGATGTGTGAAGGAGAGCTGCAGGACATGTGCAGGAGATCACTAGGATGTGTGTGGGAGGGCTCTAATACATGTTTAGGAGGGATCTAGGAAGTGTGTAGGAATGCTCAATTACATGTGTACCAGGGCTGTAGGATTTGTGAAGGAAGGCTCAAGGACGTGTGCTAGAGGACTGTAGGTCGTGTTCAGGAGAACTCTAGGTGTGTGGAGGAGAGCTTTATGTCATTTGCAGGAGGGCTCTAGACGTGTGTAGGAGGGCTCCAGTTTTATTGCAGAAGGACTCTATGATGTGTGCACGATGGCTCTTGACATGTGCAGGAGGGCTGAAAGAGGTGTGTAGGCGGTCTGTAGCACATGTGTAGGAGTGCTCTGGTATGTGTATAGGAGGGATCTAAGATGTGTGTAGTAGGGTGCTAAAACGTGTGTAGGACGGCTGTACAAAGTGAATGAGAGCTCTACGATGTGTTGAGGAGGGCTCTGGGACATGTGCAGGAGGTGTGTAGGACGTGTGCAGGAGGGTTCTAAGACGTGTGCAGGAGGGGTCTATGACGTGTGTAGGAGTGCTCCAGGATGTATATAGGAGAGCTCTAGGACCTGTGTAGGAGGGTCTAGGACATGCATAGGAGGGCTGCAGGACTTGTGAATTAAGGATCTAAAACTTGTGCAGGAGGGATGTAGGACGGGTGAAAGAGTGCTCTAGATGTGTGTACATGGGCTTTATGACATGTGCAGGAGGACTCTAGGATCTGTGTAGGTGTGCTCTTTGTTTTGTGTAGGAGGATCTAGGACGTGTGCAGGTGGCCTGTAGGACTTGTGAAGGAGGGCTCTGGGACATGTGTGGTAGGACTCTAGGTGGTGTGTAGGAGGGTTCTGGGATATGGTTAGGAGGGCTGTAGGACTTTTGAAGGAGGGCTGAAGGACATGTGAAGTAGGACTATAGGACGTGTGCAGGAGTGTTGTAGGACGTATGAAAGAGTGCTCTAGGGCTTGAAGGAGGACTCAAAGATGTGAGAAGGAGGTATGTATGAATTGTGCAGGCCGGATGTAGGACGTGTGCATGAGGGCTGTAGGACGTGTGTAGGAGGGCTGTAGGACTTTGCAGGACAGTGGAGGATGTGTGAAGGAAGGCTCAAGGATGTGTGGAGGAGGGCTTTATGAAGTGTATAGGAGGAATGTAGGACGTGTCAAATATGGCTCTAGGTTGTTTGCAAGACGGCTTTACAACGTGTGCAAGAGTGTTTTAAGACGTGTGCAGGATGGCTCTAGGATGTGTGTAGGAGGGCTCAAGGACATGTATAGGAGGAATGTAGAATGTGTGTAGGAGGTCGGTAGGATGTGCACGAGGGCTGTAGGACATGTGCAGGAGGGGTCTAGGACGTGTGTAGGAGTGCTCCAGGACGTTTGTAGGAGGGCTCTAGGACGTGTGTAGGAGGGTCTAGGACAAGTGTTGGAGGGCTGCAAGACTTGTGAATTAAAGTTCTACGACGTGTGCAGGAGGGATGTAGGATGTCTGAAAGAGGGCTCTAGCATGTGTGTACGAGGGCTTTATGACATGTGCAGGAGGACTCTAGGGCCTGTGTAGGAGGGCTCTGGGTTGTGTGTCGGAGGATCTAGGATGTGTGCAGGAGGTTGTAGGACGTGTAATGGAGGGCTGTAGGACATGGGTAGGAGGGCTCTAGGACGTGTGTAGGATGGCTGTAGGACTTTTGATGGAGGGCTGTAGGACGTGTAATGTAGGACTCTAGGAGGTGTGCAGGAGGGTTGTAGGACGTGTGAAAGAGGGCTCTAGGTCTTGTGAAGGAGGACACAAAGATGTGAACAGGAGGTAGGTGTGAATTGTGCAGGCCGGATGTAGGACGTGTGCATGAGGGTTGTAGGACGTGTGTAGGAGGGCTTTATGATGGGTGTAGGAGGGTTGTAGGACCTTTGCAGGAGGGTGGAGGATGTATGAAGGAGGGCTCTAGGACGTGTGGAGGTAGGATCTGTGACGTGTGTAGGAGGGATCTAGGACGTTTGCATGATGGCTGTAAAACCTGTGCAGGTGGGCTCTAGGAAGTGGGTTGGAGGGCTCTAGGACATGTGTAGGAGGGCTCTAGGACATGTGTGGTAGGGCTCTAGGTCTTGTGTAGGAGGATTCTGGGATACGGTTAGGAGGGGTGTAGCACTTTTGAAGGAGTGCTGAAGGACGTGTGAAGTAGGAATCTAGGACGTGTGCAGGAGGGTTGTAGGACGTGTGAAAGAGTGCTCTAGGTCTTGTGAAGGAGGACTCAAAGATGTGAGCAGGAGGAATGTGTGAATTGTGCAGGCCGGATGTAGGATGTGTGAAGGAGGGCTCTAGGATGTGTGGAGGAGGGCTTTATGAAGTGTATAGGAGGAATGTAGGACGTGTCAAGTAGGGCTCTATGTTGTTTGCAAGAGGGCTTTAAGCCGTGTGGCAGAGGGTTTTAAGACGTGTGCAGGAGGGTTCTACGATGTGTATAGGAAGGCTCAGGGATGTGTATAGGAGGACTGTAGACTATGTGCGGGTGGTCTGTAGGATGTGCACGAGGGCTGTAGCACATGTGCAGGAGGGGTCTAGTACGTGTGTAGGAGTGCTCCAGGACGTTTGTAGGAGGGCTCTAGGACATGTGTAGGAGGGTCTAGTTCATGCGTAGGAGGGCAGCAGGACTTGTGAATTAAGGGTCTAGGTCGTGTCCAGGAGGGATGTAGGACAGCTGAAAGAGGGCTCTAGCATGTGTGTACGAGGGCTTTATGACATGTGCAGGAGTACTCTAGGGCCTGTGTAGGAGGGCTCTTGGTTGTGTCGGAGGATCTAGGATGTGTGCAGGAGGTTGTAGGACATGTAATGGAGGGCTGTAGGACATGTGTAGGAGGGATCTAGGATATGTGTAGGAGGGCTGTAGAACTTTTGATGGAGGGCTGAAGGACGTTTGAAGTAGGACTCTAGGACGTGTGCAAGAGGGTTGTAGGACGTGTGAAAGAGGGCTCTAGGTCTTGTGAAGGAGGACTCAAAGATGTGAGCAGGAGGTATGTGTGAATTGTGCAGGCCGGATGTAGGCCGTGTGCATGAGGGCTGTAGGATGTGTGTAGGAGGGCTTTAGGACGTGTGTAGGAGGGTTGGAGGACCTTTGCAGGAGGGTGGAGAATGCGTGAAGGAGGGCTCTAGGACGAGTGGAGGAGGGTTCTGTGTCATGTGCAGGAGGGATCTAGGACGTTTGCAGGATGGCTGTAAAAGGTGTGCAGGAGGGCTCTAAGAAGTGGGTTGGAGGGCTCTAGGTCATGTGTAGGAGGGCTCTGGGACATTTGTAGGAGGGCTGTAGGATGTGTGTAGGAGGGATCTAGGATGTTTTTCGCAGGGCTGTAGGATGTGTGTAGGAGGGCTTTATGACATATAGGAGGAATGTAGCACCTGTCAAGGAGTGCTCTAGGTTATGTGCAAGAGAATTTAAGACGTGTGCAAGAGGGCTTTAAGATGTGTGGAGGACGGCTCTAGGACCTGTGGAGGAGGCCTCAGGTACATGTGGAGGAGGGCTGTGGGACGTGTTCAGGAGGTCTGTAAGAAGTGTGCAGGGGAGTGTAGGATATGTGCAGGAGACTTGTAGGATATGTGTAGGAGTGATCCAGGACGTGTGTAGGGGGTCTCTAGGATGTGTAGGAGGGTTCTAGGACTTGCATAGGAGGGCGGCCGGACTTTGAATTAAGGCTCTAGGATGTGTGCCAGAGGGATGTAGGATGGGTGAAGGAGGGCTCTAGCTCGAGTGTATGAGAGGTTTATGACATGTGCAGAAGCACTCTAGTACATGTGTAGGAGGGCTTTTGGTTTTGTGAAGGAGGATTTAGGATGTGTGCTGAAGGGCTGTAAGACGTGTGAAGGAGAGCTCTAGGATGTGTGTAGGAGTGCTCCAGGACATGTGCAGGAGGGCTCTAATTCATGTGCAGGAGGGCTGTAGGACGTGGGAAGGATGCCTCTAGCACGTGTGTACGAGGGCTGTATGACATGTGCGGGAGTGATCTAGGATCTGTGTAGGAGGGCTCTAGGATGTGTGTAGAAGGGATCTAGGATGATTGCAGAAGGGCTGTCAGACATTTTAAGGATGTCTCTAGGACGTGTTTAGGAGGGCTCTCTGATGTGTGCAGAGGTCTCTAGCACCTTTGCAGGAGGGTTGTAGGACACGTACAGGAGGGCACTAGGAAGTGTGTAGGAGGGCTCTAGGATGTGTGTAGGAGGGCTCAGGGGTGTGGGGCGGGCTGTAGGGTGTGTGCAGGAGGCCTGTAGGACATGTGCAGGAGGGTTGTAGGACGTGTGCAGGAGAGCTCTAGGATGTGGGGAGTCGTGCTCGGGATGTGTGTAGGAGGGCTCTAGGAAGTGTGTAGGTGGGTCTAGGACATGCGTAGGAGTTCTGAAGGACTTGTGAATTAAGGATCTAGGACGTGTGCAGGAGGGATGTAGGACGGCTGAAAGAGGGCTCTCGCATGTGTGTACGAGGGCTTTATAACATGTGCAGGAGGACTCTAGGGCCTGTGTAGGAGGGCTCTTGGTTGTGTGTCGGAGGATCTAGGACGTATGCAGGAGGTTGTAGGACATGTAATGGAGGGCTGTAGGACATGTGTAGGAGGGCTCTAGGACGTGTGTAGGAGGGCTGTAGGACTGTTGATGGAGGGCTGAAGGACGTGTGAAGTAGGACTCTAGGATGTGTGCAGGCCGGTTGTAGGACCTGTGCATGAGGGCTGTAGGACGTGTGTAGGAGGGCTTTAGGACGTGTGTAGGAGGGTTGTAGGACCTTTGCAGGAGGGTGGAGGATGTGTGGAGGAGGGCTCTAGGACGTGTGGAGGAGGGCTTTGTGACGTGTGCAGGAGGGATCTAGGACGTTTGCAGGATGGCTGTAAAACGTGTGCAGGAGGGCTCTAGGAAGTGGGTTGGAGGGCTCTAGGACATGTGTAGGAGGGCTCTAGGACACGTGTAGGAGGGCTCTGGGACATGTGTAGGAGGGCTGTAGGATGTGTGTAGGAGGGCTCTAGGATGTTTTTCGGAGGGCTATAGGACGTGTGTAGGAGGGCTTTATGACGTGTACAGGAGGAATGTAGCACGTGTCAAGTAGGGCTCTATGTCATGTGCAAGAGGGCTTTAAGACGTG
>JAJEJO010022232.1:0-17679 GCA_020662805.1 Glaucomys volans | reverse complement strand
GAGTTGCTAAGGGCCTCGCTAAGTTGCTGAGGCTGGCTTTGAACTCGCGATGCTCCTGACTCAGCCTCCCAAGTCACTTGGATTACAGGCGTGTGCCACCACGCCCGGCAAGAGGTAAGTTTTTTTCCCCCACAGTTTTGGAAGTTTCAGTCCATGATCTGCTGGCCTGCTGCTTTGGGCCTGTGACAGCACATCATGGGAAGTTTGTGGTGACACAAAGCTGCCCACATTATAGCCAGGAAGTGACAAAGAGGAGGAAGGTGCTAGGGTCCCATAGTATCTTTCCAGGGCTTGTCTAGATGACTTCAAGACCTCCCCCTAGGTCCCATCTCTAAAGACTCCACCCTCTCTCTATGGAGCCCAGCAGGAAGAAAGCATTTAATACATGATGGAAATCTGTGGGACAGTTAAGCCAAACTATAGCAGCTATCACACTGAGTTGTTGGCAGAAGTTCTTAATAAAATTATAAATTTTCTTCTATTCACTGTGTTTGCAGCATCCTTCATATTTTGATGATATTTTCTTGAATTAAAAAGTTTTAGTTTCCCTTCTTCTTCAACCCATGGATTTTTAAGTACCTCAATTAATTTCCTAATATTTTGTGATCATCCTGATATTTTAATGTTATGAATTTCTAATTCAGTGTCATTGTAGACAGAGAATACATTCAATGAGTTCAATCGTTTTCAACTTGTTGAGACTTGTCTTAGGGCAGGGAGTTGACTGGTCTTTTGAATGTTCCATCTGCACTTGGGAAAAATGCATCATTTATTCTTTTTTTAATTTAATTTTGATTCATTGAACACAAATGGAGTACAGCTATTGTTTCTCTGGTTGTACACAAAGTAGAGTCACACCATCTGTGCGTTCATACATGTACACAGGGCAATGATGTCTGTCACACATTCTGTTATTATTCCCCCCACCCCAACCCCACCCCTCCCTTCCCTCTATGCTATCTATCCTTCCTCCATTCTTGCCACCCTTCCACCCCACATTATGCATCATCATTTACTTATCAGAGAGATCATTCGGTCCTTGGATTTTTGGGATTGACTAATCTCACTTAGCATAACAGCCTCCAGCATCATCCATTTACCTACAAATGCCATAATTTTATTCTACTTTATGGCTGAGTAATGTTCCATTGTGTATATATACCACAGTTTCTTTATCCATTCATCTATTGAAGGGCATCTAGGTTGGTTCCACAATCTATCTATTGTGAATTGAGCAGCTATGAATATTGATGTGGCTGCATCACTGTAGTAATCTGATTTTAAGTCCTTTGGGTATAGGCCAAGGAGTGGGATAGCTGGGTCAAATGGTGGATCCATTCCAAGTTTTCTAAGGAGTCTCCACCCTGCTTTCCAGAGTGGCTGCACCATCTTGCAATCCCACCAGCAATGTATGAGTGTACCCTTTTCCCCACATCCTCGCCAACACCTGTTGTTGCCTGTGTTCTTAATAAAGGACATTATAATTGGGGTAAGATGAAATCTTAAGGTGGTTTTGATTTGCATTTCTCTTATAACGAGTGATGTTGAACATTTTTTCATAAATCTGTTGATTACTTGAAGATCATCCTCTGTAACGTGCCTGTTCATTTCTTTGGCCCATTTATTGATTGGGTTATTAGTGTTCTTGGTGTAGAGATTTTTGAGTACTTTGTAGATTCTGGAGATTAGTGCTCTGTCTGAAGTGTGTGTGGCAAAGATTTTCTCCCACTCTGAAGGCTCTCTCTTCACATTGCTGATTGTTTCTTTTGCTGAGAAAAAGCTTTTCAGTTTGACTCTACCCCAATCATTGATTCCTGCTTTTATTTCTTGCGCTTTGGGAATCTCCTAGGCCAACATGATGAAAATTTGGACCTATTTTCTCTTCTATTAGGTGCAGGGTTTCTGGTCTAATTCCTAGGTCCTTGATCCATTTTGAGTTGAGTTTTGTACAGGGTGAGAGATATGGGTTTAGTTTCATTTTGCTGCATATGAATCTCCAGTTTTCCCAGCACCATTTGTTGAAGAGGCTATCTTTTCTCCATTGTATAGACATAATATGTAGGTAAGTGTTCTCTATCTTTATTTACTTGTACTATCCTATTAATGGGAGACAAATATTGATCATCAAATATTGTGATTTTTGATGTCTATTTCTTTTTCCAATCTACTAATTTATCCTTCATGTACCTTGGAGTTCTGTAATTAGTTATTATATACTTATTACTTATACTTATTACTTATGTCTTTTTGATACTTGCTCATTATCATTATAGGAGGTTCCTCTTTGTCTCTGACAATGCTCCTTATCTTGAGGTCTATTTCGCTTCACACTAATATGAACATTTATATTTTTATGCCTTCAACCTAATGACAATTTTATACATCCTTCAACTTTTGAGTTGAGGTTTTATTTTATATTTGAAGTGTTTCTATTATTCATATCATGTGATCTGTCTTGGTTTCTATCCAACTGATAATTTCAGGCTTTTGATGGAAATTTTTGTTCATGTGTATTTAATTGGATCACTTGTACAGTTTTATTTAGTTTACTATTTCCTATTTTAAAGTATCTCATCTTTTCTTTATTCTTGTTCCTTACTAAATTCCTTTGTTTAAAGCATTTTTGTTTGTTTGTTTATGGTTTTAATTCCTCTCCTGAATTTTTAGACTTGGTTCTTGGCATTCACTCCTTATTTTTGTTGTAATAATTGAAGCCTGTGTCTTTAATGTTCCACAATCTACTTAAACTAACATTGACCTACATCCAGTGAAACACAGGAAACCATAGCCTGAAGGACGTAGCTTCAAATTACCTGCAGTGCAGGACTGCTAGCATTGAATACTGTAAGTTCTATTAATCTAAATATGTCTCTATTTTGCCTTTCCCCTGTTTTATTTATTCACCTAAAATTTGCTAATTTTATATGTAAAGTTAAATATTGTTAATAGTTTAGAATCACAGTTGTCACCACAAGCCAGATGTTCTCTTATCTGAACTTTTCCCTAAAAAGTCTCCTCAAGCTTGTTTGTATTTGAGTTTTTCCTCCACTTCTAGCCTGAAATGACAACTCATGTCCTTTCTGTCTGTAATTTTAAATATTCTAGAACTTTGCTTATGTGCAATCCCATAGTATGCAATCTCATTTAGCATAATGATTTCAAAGCTCATCCAATATGTTGTATTAATATTTTATTCATTTTTCCTGCAGAGTATTGCTGAAACCCTGGTTTACTATTGGTTTATCTATTGAGAAGTTGATAAATGTGGATTATTATCATTTGCGGTCAATTATAAATAAAACCACTAGGAACATTTAAGAACAAGTCTGTGTAGATATGTTTCCTCACCCTTTTGGCAAATGCCCATGTGTGGGATTATTAGGTTGTAAAATGCATGTTTATATCTGTAATTGAAATACTGTTTTACAAATGAGTTGTGACATTTTTCCATGATTACATTTTCTTACATTACTGTGACATGTTTTACAATGAAACTGACATTTCCAATTGCTCCATATTCTGTTAAGATATGGTTTTATCTCATGTGTTTTTAATGTTATCTGTTCTAATTGATGTGTGGTGGTAGGTCATTGAGGTTTTAATTTGCATTTATTTGATGACTACTGATGGTGAGCATCTTTCATTCTCAGTGACTGGCATATCTTCTTTTGTTGACTATTTTTTAAATCTTTTATAAAGCTTTATCTATCCCATTATTTAAGTGTAAGCATTTTGTACTTGTTCTGGGTATTTCCCTATACACATATACTTTTTTTCTATGGTTGCATTTTTATTTCCTTAGCCATGTCTTAGTCTATTTATGCAGCTTAAAAATCAGAGTAGGTAATTTAAAAAGAAAAAAAACATGATTGCTTATGACTCTGGAGGCTGGAAAACATAAGATCAAAGTGTCAGTGATAACAACCCTTGCATTGCAGATCAAATATCATTTCCATTCAGAAACAAAGCAGAAGGAGGAGGATACTACTTACATGACCATACTGTTTCAGTCAGATAACAGATTCAGAAACCAAGCATGTCAGTCTAGCTAAATAGAGAGCTGTGAATGATGTAGAAAAAAAGAGAGAAATGAAAAAACCCAAGTATTTTATTTATTTTGAGGCTATTGTGAATGGGGTAGTTTCCTAATTTCTCTCTCAGAGGATTCATCACTTCTGAATAAAAATGCATTAGATTTATGAGCATTAATTTTATATCCTGCTACTTTACTGAATTCATTTATGAGTTCCAGAAGTTTTCAGGTGGAATTTTTAGGCTCTTCTAAATAGAGAATCCTGTCATCAGCAAATAGAAATAGTTTGAGCTCTTCTTCCTATTCGTATCCCTCTAATTTCTTTGTTCTGTCTAATTGCTCTGTGTACAATGAATCAAAATAAATAAATTAAAAAAATAAAAACAGGCACTATTTATTTAGTATATGATTTGCTTAGAAAGAAAAAACAAACCCCAGGACTGTGCCCAGGAGGTTTCCTCTCAGGGTCTCAGTGTAAGTCTAGACCTCATGCAATTAAGCCGCAGGAAAGAAAATTTCTCCCAGTGAGAGAAGATGAGAATTCATAGGTAGACTCTTGAGTGCTAGAGTTGGTGAAGGTGACCTTCCCTCCATCATAAAATGTATCATCTTTACCATTTCTAAATGTACGGTTCAGTAGGGTTAAGTATATTTACACTGTTATGCAAACAATTTCTATAATTTTTCATCTTGAAAAAGTGAAACTCTACAACTATTAAATAACAACTTCTCATTTTCCTCTCCTCCTAACTCCTGCCAACCACCATTCCATTTTGTTTTTATGAATTTGTGTTAGAAATCTCATATAAGTGGAATTATATAGTATTTTTCCTTTATGTAACTGACTTTTTCACTTAACAAAATGTCCTCTAGGTTCATCCATGTGTCTGAATATCTTCCCATTTGGTTTGAATATATTCCAATGGATGTATACACACATTTTCCTAGTCCATTACTCCAGTGAGGGACACTTGGGTTGCTCCCTTTCTTGGCTACCATGAATATAAACATGGATATGCAAATGTTCATTTGAAATCCTGCTTTCAGTTCTTTTGGTTATTTAGTCAGAAGTGAGATAATGGATCGTATGGCATTTTCCTTAGCCAACCAATATTTTTCACCTGTCTTAGACATTGTCTGTTTTTAACCAGCTCCAGGACCCATTAACTCTCATTCTTCCTTGATCTGCATGACATTAGTAAATTGTCAAGGGGAAAGATGTCCTGGTTTGGACTTAAATTCCCTCTCCAATGTCCCTGCCTGTTATAAATGACCTTCACAAGAACAAGGAATGCTAAAAATAATTAAGAGCAGAATTAAAACCCAAGGAAACACATCAAGAAAAATATTTCTAGGCTCAGAACCCCTTCCTTCACCCATTCCAGAAACTAACTACAAAATGAAAGAATTCTGAGATCTTGATGTTATTATTAGATAGGATTGAATTCAAGGCAAAAATAAAAAAAACGAAACAACAAAAGGTAGTTTATATTACCTAAACATTACAATCCACAATTAAGATGTAATTCTTGAAGATCATAGAAAAAACTATATCAAAACACAAAAGGCAACCTGTGTATAGTGATGCACACCCAATCCAAATTACTCAGGAGTCTGAAGTGAGCAGATTGAGACCAGTTTGGCTAACTCAGCCATATTCTATCTTAAAATAAAAATAAGAAAGGGCTGGTGCATAGCTCAGGGGTACAGTCCCCCCTTCTTTTCACTTCTCAGTACTGCAATAAATGAAGAAAGAAAAAGAAACAACCAAATTTTTTGTTGCATGCAAAAAATACAGAAAATGGGAGAATTCACTAATAGCAAACAACATACTTCAAGGCAAGAAGTAATACCCATTTTGTGTCACCCTGATTTCTTGTATAAGTACTTGTCTTTAATATGTCTGTTTAACTTCTCCAGCCAGGATCTGGGAACCTGTCTCATCACCCTCCTTTCTACCCAATGTCTGGTCCACAGTACTTGCTCAGTATAGGCCAGGATGACTCTGGAGATCAGCTGCCTTTTATCAAAATGCCTGACTTTAGATCTCTGTCCAAAGCTTCTGTGTATTATGTG
This sequence comes from Glaucomys volans, assembly GCA_020662805.1. NCBI lineage: Eukaryota > Metazoa > Chordata > Mammalia > Rodentia > Sciuridae > Glaucomys > Glaucomys volans. The sequence continues at coordinate 11,570 of JAJEJO010022232.1, read as the reverse complement.
AGTGTGATTGTGATGACTGTCAAAGCTACTCAGTTGGCCCCATCTTACCTACCTCTTCTTCCCTTCAACTTCTTCCTCACTTACACTGACTCCTCCAGAAAGGTAGCTCCCTCACTCTCTCCCCTTCCCATCTTCTTATCTATCTCCCTATTCCTATCCTCCTCAGCACCTGTACCCACCTCCCACAATGCACCAAGTTTATTATTGCATTCATTTCTCTATGGCCAACCCATGCACCCCCACCCCTTGCCAAGGGAGAGGGGACAGCACGGAATCCTCCAATTTAGGCCTTTAAACCTATTGGCTGGATGATTGACTTATTAAAGAATTCAATAAATTAGAACAAACCCTTGTTTCCTCTTGCTCCTGCTCCAATCTCTTGCTGAGAGGCCACACTGCAGTTTGGAGCAAAAGGATTTAGATACCATTTAGTAGGTCCCTGCAAAAGTTCCAGTGCTGACTTCTGAACCACTTTCTCTAACTCAGAAATCAGAGACCCAAGCTGGACCACCTCCTCAGAGCCTTTAATGGTATGGCTGCTCCTCCCTTCCATGGGCTTTTGTTGAAGCCCCACCAGCAAGTCCAACAGGAATTGCTCCCTTTCTCTCGAGAACTGATGGCCCTGTTCAAACACTGTTACAGCATCTTGCCTGCAGCCCTGGAATTTTGTCTACAGTAAATGCAGAAAGAGAATGATGACTTCTTCAGGGTGGTCAGAAAACACCAGAACATGTGTGAGATCTTTGGGGATGAGTTCAGAACAGGAATCCCTTCCCTCTTGATTCCCTCCAAAATCACACACCCCAACTTTCCCCAGAACATTTTCCTTCTGTGTACAGAGAATATTCCCTGGAGATTTCTCTTACAACCAGAGCCTGAATCTCATCTTCTTCTGAAGTCTGAAAATACTGAACTCTATCCCTGTCTCTCTTCAAAATTTCCAAATGGTTTAGAATTTCATCTTATGGAAATAAATAAGACTAATCTCAAGATTAATGTGAAAACGACTTGCAAGGCCCTGGGTTCAATCCTCAGTACTCTCAAGCAAAAAGAAAAGAAGAATGACTTTCAAAGGAGAGGAAAATGCAAAGTGATTCCACAGTGAAATGAGGTAGCATTTGATTCTATGTACTATCATAATAGACATTTGAAGCAGTGTCCATTCAAGTTAATGGAGAATGAATACAGTGAACACTGATGCCTTAGTTTCTTGAAAGGGAAACAAAAGAATAGTTTGTTATTGTTCCAACTACTAAGACTTAAGGTATGTATATTTACATGGTCATTTTTCATCAAAAATGCATACAATTTAAATGAAAATTAATTACTAATATGAAAATAAAAGAAGAAAATTAAGACAAAAATGAAGGAAAGTGTACATGCTGTTTTAGTCCATATTCTATTACTATAACAAAATACCTAATGCTGGTTTACTTTTTGAAGAATGGAAGTTTATTTAACTCAAAATTCTGAAGGTTTAAGGGCAGGGCACTGGCATCAGCTCAGCTCTGGTAAAGACCTTAGGGTGTTGACACCACAACGATAGGAGCACATGTGAGAGAAGTCCTATCACCAGGCAGAAAGCCAGAAAGCAGAAAGAGGCTAGTAACAACCTTCTCCAGGCTCCACCTCTCAAAGGTCCACCCCCTCCTAGCATTGCCACACTTGAGGACCAAGCTCCCAACACATAGAAGCCCTGGGGAGGAAACTGGAATTATATCTACACTCTGTCATATCTTGAATCCATGTTATGTAAAGAATGACTCAGTTTGTTTTAAGATCTCGGTTAGTCAAGGACAAAAGGGAAATAATGAATCACACAATTTTTCTTTAACCAAGAAGAGAAAATATGCTCGTATGTCAGCAAAAATAATATTTTCCTTAAGATTAAATTCTGAATGAAAACGTACAGAAGATTTTGTACTGAAAACACTATCTTCAAAAATATTTTTATGTTGATTGCATGTTGAAGAACACACAGTGTGAAGCTATATACTGAGAGGGCTGGTATTAAATAATGCTGATTGAGACCTGGTACAAATGCATCAAAAATCTACTCATCCAGGCTTTGCAATAGACTTACTATTATAAAGGCTTTGGAAACTACTTCCCTCAAAGTTCATGTGTTGGAAACTTAATCCTGCAACAATGTGGAGAGGTGATATTTTAAGAGGTGTTTAGGTCTTGGGGGATCTGCCCTCATGAATAGATTAATGATGCCATCTCTATGGGAATGGTTTTGCTCTCACTGGAGCAAGTTCCTTAATAAAGTGTGAGTTTGGTCTCCCCACCCCCTCTTCCCCTTGTGCTGCTGAAGCCTTCATGGTGTTTTAATGCAGCAAGCAAGAAGGCCCACACTAGAGACTGGCCCTTTGATCTTGAAGTTCTTAGCTTCCAAATCCATGAGACAATAAACTACTCTTCATTATAAATTACCTAGTCTGTAGTATTCTATTGTAGCAGCACAAAGCAGACCAAGACATAAACAAATCAATTTTATTATCCAACTTCAAAAATGGAGTTACCACACATGCCTGTAATCCCAGTGGCTCTGGAGGCTCAGGCATGAGGATCATAAGTTCAAAGCCAACCTCAGCAGCATAGTGAAGTCCTAAGTAACTCAGATAGACTCTGACTCAAAACAAAAAATGAAAAGGACTGGGGATGTATCTTAAGGACCCCTGGGTTCAATTCTTGGTACAAAAAATAATGTAGTTACTGAGAACTTTCCATACTAAAGCATTTGGACTATCATATCTTTTATAATGACTGTTATTAAAAAAGATAACAAATTTTGGTAAGAATGGAGAAAAGGGACTCTTAATACATTGTTAGAATATAAATTGGTACAGTCATTATGTTAAAAAAGGTATGGAAGTTCTCAAAAATAAAATTATTGTGTGATGTGGCAAATTCACTTCTGGGTATTAATCCAAAGGAAGTATAATCAGTCTCCAGCAGATATCTTCATTCCCATGTGTCCTGTGGCATTATTCAAAAGACTCAAAATATGGAACCAACCTAAGTATCTACTGAGGGATGAATGGATAAAGAAAATGTACAATGGAATATTATTCATTCTTAAAAAAGAAGAAACTCTTTCCATTTGTGATAAGGTGGACCTGGAGGACAGGTGGGAAGGATGGGAAGTCATGGGAACAAAGATTTATAAGAAGATAAATAATTTCTGGAGATTTGTTCTATACCAGAATATCTAAAGCTAAAGAAATTTTGTTGTATACTTAAAATTTACAAAATGGCCAAATCAAATGGTAAGTGATCTTACCAAAATACACACACATGAACACACACACAAAATAATAATAATAATAATAATAATAATAATAATAATGAAGGGGATGGAAGAAACATTTGGGAAGTGATGGATATGTCTAAGGCCTTGATGTTGGTGATGTGGGTGATGATTTCTCAGATGTACACTTATCCCCAAACTCATTGATTTGTACACATTAAATATGTACAGCTTTCCACATGTCAATCATACCCCAATAAAATGGCTTAAAAATTGAACCTTGGGGCTGGGGATATAGCTCAGTTGGTAGAGTGCCTGCCTTGCAAGCACAAGGCCCTGGGTTCAATCCCCAGTACTGGAAAAAAAAAAAAACAATTGAACCTTATCCTGAAGGAATGGTAGAACTTTTTTGGCTACAAGAACAGACCTGTGTTTAACTAGATTCTTACCCAATAAGGCTCTGCAGTCTTCTCCAGGAGAACAGCAGCATAGTGCCTGTGCTCCCAGAACTTCCAATACATCATACGCAGTGTTTGCTGGTCATCTTTGCAGTAGTAATGCAGCTTCTCCAGATGTTGCCCACACAGATTCTCTGCTCTTTGCTCAGGTGATCTTTCCTCTCTGGGTTGTCTCTCCTCACCTACTTTCATACTCAAGATGTTCTCAACCAAACTGACCATCTGCCGAACATGGTGGATATTCTCTTTCTTAAAAGCTGTCTTGCAGAGAGAACTACATAATGGCTGCCTGGAAGATTCACAGACCTTAATGATGCAGTGATAGCAAAAGACATGACCACAGTCAATGGTCACTGGCTCTCTCAAGTAGTCAAGGCAGATGGAGCACAGCACCTCATCCTCAGGTTTCTCAGAGGGGAGGTGTTGGCCAAGATCACTATGCCAGGACCTGCAGAGTTCTCTCTTGAGGTAGGGAATCAATTTCTAAGAAAACATGAAGATAAAATGGAAACTGTGGGTTTCATAGACATCAAAATGGAACTTTGAGAGAATAGAAGACACAGAGATAAACCCATGTAATTACGTTACAGATAAAAAAGCTTATACCTTTAAGCCATAGAAAAAGAAGAACAAACTAACTGTCAAACCAGTTGATGACAGGAAATAATTAAGATCAGAGCCAGAATCAATAAATTTGAAAATAACAAAACAATACCCAGGATCACTGTAATGAGGAGTTAGCTTTTTGAAAAGAAAAATAAAATTGATGAGCCAGTCATGTTGGTGCATACCTGTAGTCCCAGTGACTCAGGAGGCTGAGGCAGGAGGATTGCAAGTTTGAGGCCATCCTCAGCAACTTAGCAGGGCCCTAAGCAACTTAGCAAGACCCTGGCAAGACTCTGTCTCAAAATGAATTATAAAAGATGGGTGGGGATGTAGCTCAGTGGTAAAGTGCCCCTGGATTTCATCCCTAGTACCAAAATAAATAAATTGACACACCCTTAGTGAAAACTAAAAGAAAGAGTGAGAAGAAACAATTCACCAAGATTAGAGATGAAAACATGGACAAATTTTTAGATACATATGACCTGCCCAAATTGAACCTGAAAGATATAGAAATCCTAAACAGACCAGTATCAAGTAATGGAATTGAAATAACAATTAAAAGCCTTCCAACAAATAAAAGACCCGAACCACATGGATTCTCAGCTGAGTTATATGAGACCTTTAGAGCAGAACTAACACCAGTCTTTCTCAAATTATTTGGTGGAATTGAAAGAGAAGGAACATTCCCAAATACTTTTTAATGAAACCTTGATCCCAAACAAGATACATCAAGAAAAGAATACTATAGACTAATATCCCTGATGAAATAGATGCAAAAATCCTAAATAAAATCTTAGCAAACTACATTAAAAAAGCACATCAAGAAGATAATACAATATGATCAAGTGGGTTTCCTTCCAGTGATGCAAGGTTGGTTCAAAATACCCAAATCAATAAAGGTGATTCATCACTTAAACAGAATTAAGAACAAATATCACATGGTCATCCCAATAGATGCAGTAATGGCCTTTGATAAAATCCAGTACATATTTCTCTTTAAAAACTCCAGAGAAGCTGGGATCTAAGGAACTTATGTCAACATCATAAAGGCCATTTATGACAAACCCAAAGACAACATCACACTAAATGAGGAAAAACTAAAAGCGTTTCTACTAAATTCAGGAACAAGACAAGGTTGTCCACTCTCACCACTAATATTCAATATAGTCCTTGAAACATTAGTCAGAGCAATCAGGCAAGAAAAGGAAATCAAAGGGAAACAAATAGAAAAATAGAAGTCAAAATATCTCTGCTGATGATATGATCCAATATCTAGAAGATCCAAAAAACTCTACCAGAAGACTATTATAGCTTCAAAATGAATTCAGCAAAGTGCAGGATACAAGATCAACACCCATAAATCAGTAATTTCCAACAGTGACTCAGTCAAAGAAGAAATGAGGGAAACCATGCCATTCACAATACCCTAAAAAAATACTTGGTAATTGATATAACCAAGGAAGTAAAAGAGCTCTACAATAAAAATTACAGAACACTAAAGAAAGAAATTGAAGAAGACCTTACAAAATGGAAAGACCTAATATGTTCTTGGATAGGCAGAGTTAATATTGTCAAAATGGCCATGTTATACAGAGTCAATGCAATTCCCATCAAAATAACAATGACATTCCTCACAGAATTAGAAAAAAACAATTATTACATTTATTTGGAAGAATAAGAAACCCAGAATAGCTGAAGCAATCCTAAGCAAAAAAAGTGAAGCAGGAGGCATCACAACACCTGATCTGAAATTATATAGCAGAGCTGTAGTAGCAAAAACAGTTTGTTATTGGCACCAAGATAGACACGAAGACCAATAGAACAGAGTAGAAGACAAAGAGACAAACCCACAACACTATACCTACCTGATATTTGACAAAGATGCCAAATGTGTATGTTGGAGGAAAGACAGTCTTTGAAACAAATGGTGCTCAAAAACTGGATGCTATATGTAGAAAAATGAAATTAGATTCCTATCTTTCATCTGCACCAAACTCATTTTGAAATGGATCAAAGACTTAGGAATCAGACCAGAAACCTTACAACTGCTAGAAGAAACACAAGGCCACCACTCCATCTGATAGGTGGCTGCACAGACTTCTTTAACAAGACCTCCAAAGCACAAGCTATAAAATCAGCAATCAATAAGTGGGATGCCATTAAACTAAAAGGCTTCAGCACAGCTAAGGAAATGATTAAGAGCATGAAGTAAGAGCCTACAGAATGGGAGAAAATCTTGGCCAGTTACTCTTCTGATAGGGGATTAGTATCCAGAATAGGTTAGGGTTAACTTAGCATCAAAAAAAAAAAATCAATAAACGTGCAAAACAGCAAAACAAGTAACAGAAACTTCTCAGTAGAGAAAACACAAAAGGCCAATAAATACATGAAAAAATGTTCAACATTTTTAGCAATCAGGGAAATGCAAATCAGAATTACACTAAGATTCCCTTTCCCTCCAGTCAGAATGGCAACAATCAAGAATACAAATGCCAATTAATGCTGGTGAGGTTGTGGGAAGAAAGGAACACTTGTACATTGTTAGTGGGATGGCAACTCTGGAAACAGAGTTTCAGGACAAGAATTCTGGAAAGTTGTTTGGAAATTTCTCAAAAAACTAGGGAATAGAACCACCATATGACTCAGCTATCCCACCTTTGGGTATTTTCCCAAAAGATCTAAAATCAACATACTACAGTGACACAGCTACATCAATGTTTATAGCAGCACAATTCACAATAGCAAAATTATGGAATCAACCCAGATGCCCATCAGTAGATGAATGGATTAAGAGATTATAATCTATATATACAATGGGGTTCCAATCAGCCATTAAAAAGAATGAAATTATGGGATTTGCTGGTAAATGGATGAGAATTTACAATATCATGCTATGTGAAGTTAGCCAAACTAGTAAAGTCAAAGGTTGAATGTTTTATCTCATGTGTGGAAGCTAGAGTAAAATAAAGGAAAGGGGGAGGAAAGGATAAGAATATATAAAGGACCAATCAGATACAAAGTAGTTGACGAGCAAAAGGAAGTCTAACAGAGTAGAGGAAGGAGAAGGGGAGGGGTGGTATGGGAGGGAAAAGGGCAAGTGTAAAGGGGGACCATGAACTGAAAATTGATTCCTGTGCACACATGAATATGTGAGGATGAACCCAACTGCTATGTATAACCATGAAGCTCTAATTTACAAAAAAAAAAAAAATTAAGGTCAGCAAACTATAGTAATACATGCATACCCATTTTAATAGCAGCACAATTCACAATAAACAAATTATGGAATCATCTAAATGTCCGGCAATGAATGAGTGAATAAAAGCATTTGATATGGATACAAGATGGAGTTTTATTCATCTCTAAAAAAAAGAATGAAATTATGTCATCTGCAGAAAAATGGATACAATTTGCGAGCATTATATTAAGTAAAGTAAGCCAAACTAAGAAAGTCAAGACTCATGTGTTTTTTCACATATGTGAAAATTACAGAGAAAAAAGGTAAATAGGGAGTGGATCTCATGAAAATAGAAGGGATATGAGCAGAGTACAGGAAAGGGAGAGGGGAAGGGGAGGTACGGGGGAACAAAGCTGGCCAAGTTATACTGTTATGTTTTGTGCACGGACAAATATGTAACAACGAACCCCACTATTAGGTACAATTATAATGCACCACTTAAAAAATACTAAGCCAGAAAACCCCATTTCTAAAAATAAAACAACATTAAGAAAACCCAGAAACTTAGTGAGCTGTGAAATTGTATCAAAGGTCTAACACTTATGTCATTAGAGGCCCAGGAGAGGAGAAAGAATTTGTTGAAGAAAAAAATATTTAAAGAAGAATGACTGAAAAATTCCCAAATATGTCAAAACCTAGATTTATGTCAAGAAGTTTAGCAAATGCCAAAGAGGTGACAATTTCAAGGAAAATAACGTGACATACATCAAAACCAAGCTACTACAAACCAAAGACAAAGAAAAACATCTTGAAAGCAGACAGAAAAAATGACATATTGCATCAAGGGGGAAACTGTTCAAGTGTTAGCAGATTTCTCATCAGAATCCACAGAGGTCAGAAAACTTGGGAAAATTGTAAACTACTTGGAGAAAGAAAAAAAAGAAAGAGGGGCTGGAGATATAGCTCAGTTGGTAGAAAGCTTGCCTCGCAAGCACAAGGCCCTGGGTTCAGTTTTCAGCTACACACACACACACACACACACAAAAAAAAAAAGTAATGTGAGATTTGTGTACTAGCAGAAATATTCTTCAGGAGTAAAAGCAAAATAAGAGCATTTTCAGGTGAAAGAAAACAGAAATTGTGTCACCAGCAAACCTGCTATAAAAGAACTGCTAATGGAAGTTCTTCGGGCTGTCAACAAACAATACCAAAGGGAAACCTGGGGCCTCAGGTATGAAGGCAAAACAACAGAAGTGGTAAGCAGAAGTGGTAAACTTTAAAATATGTAGGACTGTTGGAAGCAAAAATATCACATAGCTTTGTTGGGAAGATGTTCAGATATATAACATGAGATGTGACAGAGGAGACAACTATAGGGACAGGGACCTAGGTGGCTGTAGGGCTTCCAGATTTTACGTAAAGTCATAAAGTCTGAATCTATGCTCTGAAAAGTTACGTGTGTATAGTGTAGCACAGGGCCATCTATTAAAAACGAATCTGAATGCCAACAGGTAAATTAACTTGATATACTGAAAAATTTTCAGATAAACCAAGAGAAGGCAGGAAAAGGGGAAGAGAATGTAAAAAACAGAGGATAAAGAAGAAATAATAAAATGGTGGGTCTAAATTCACCAATATCAATGATTACATTTGGACTGGAGGTGTGGCTCAGTGGTAGAGCACATGCTTAGTATGTGCAAGACATGGGCTCAATACCCAGCACTAATAATAATAATAGCAATTATGATTATTAGGGTAAATGTCAATGATTGACATACCTATTGAAAAACAGAGGCTGTTAGTTTTTTTAAAAAGCAAGCAAACTATATTCTATCTCCAAAGAACCCACATTAAATGATATTGATAAACTAAAAATTAAAAAATTGAAAACTAATGTTAGAGTTTAGACATACCCTTGCAAATTGTCACAAAAGGTAAGCTGAAGGATCTATATTGATATCAGATAAAGTAAACCTCAGAGCAAAACATCTTACAAAAGATAAAAAGATCAGTTACATTATAATAAAGTGATCTACTTCCCAGGAATCTTGTTACCTCAAGTGTGTGTGCACCTGACCTATGTTTAAAAGTTGGCAATTATCAAGAATACAAGGAGCAATAAATGTTGTCGAGGATGTGGGGAAAGAGGTACACTCATACATTGCTTGGTGGGAATGCAAATCGGAGCAACCACTCTGGAAAGCAGTGTGGAGATTCCTCAGAAAACTTGTAATGGAACCAACATTTGACCCAGATTATACCCAAAGGACCTAAAATCAGCACACTTCAGTGATGCAACCACATCAATGTTTAAAGCAGCTCAATTTACAATAGCTAAACTATGGAACCAATTTAGGTACCCTTCAACAGATGACTGGATAAAGAAAATGTGATATATGTATGATGGAATATTACTCAGCTTTAAAGAAGAATGAAATTCTGGAATTTGCTGGTAGATAGATGGAGAATATCATGCTAAGCAAAATAGGCCAAGCCCCAAAAAAACCAAACACCTAAAGTTTTCTCTGATATTCAGATGCTTATTCACAGTAAGGTGGGCAGGTACTAGGAAGAACAGAATTACTTTACATTAGGTAGAGGGGAGTGAAGGGAGGGGAAAGGGTATAAGAGTAGGAAGGAAAATGTAATGAAACAGACATTATGACCTCATGTACTTTTATGACTGCATGACTGATGTGTTCCTAAAATATGTACAATCAGAAAAATGAGAAATTATACTCCATTTTTCTATGATTTCTCAAAATGTATAAATGCATTCTACTGTCATGTGTAACTAATTTTAACAAGTAAAACATTTAAAGTATATATAAAACAATAAATAAAAGTTGCCTTTGGGAAAGGAATAGTGTGTAGAAGCAAAATGTATCCACTCTACTATCAGGTTTCCAGGATATTATTAAGAAACTGGAAGAAGGAGTTGCAGGGAGAAGAGTTGATGAACTCACAGGGTTTGTTGGTGCCTCCTCTAACTCCTATGCAGTCCTGGGGCCTGCTCAGAAGCATCTTCATCCTCACATGGATGCGCCCTCTCTGGATCAGCCATCTCTACTGAACTCCTTCCATAGCCTAGTCTGCTCCAGAGCTGCTCAGGCTGCTTCCAAAGGCGGTGCAGCAGCGCCCCCGTGTGGTTGGAGGGCAGAGTACAGAAGGCTGAGCTCATTTTTCCCGTCCTAACTTGGGAAAACCATTGGGTCTACTTGGGCTCCCAGCTGGTTTACATGATGGGCAACGTCCTACTGTGTCAGTTTGCAGAGTCCCAACTGTTACCACAAAACACAAGATGGAGTATATTTCCTCCCCACTGAGTGATCCTGGACGCTGGTTTCCAGGACGGTGTTGGACCCCGGATAGTGAGCGTCCTAGATTCTGTGTGGGGACAGGCTTAGGGGCGTCTGGCTGGTGGCTGGAGGGGGTCTCTGGTTATCACTAGGGTGGTGCTTATGCAGCTGTTAGCTCTGTCATTTGTCAATAGGCCTTAGTACGTTTTAGGCAGTGTTCTGTGTTTTCAGGTATGATTGCAACACACACATGGGAGAAATGGGATAGAAGGTGAGAGAGGGGTTTTGAGGATTCCTCCTGTTCCACAGCCAGGAGCCCCTAATGCTAGATTGGTAGGCAAAATCATGGAGGGGAGGAAAGAGCAAAAACTGCACCACATCATGAAGTGTGCAGCCTGGTCCCTCATTGTTGCTCCCTGCGGAGCAACAAGGTTCGGTGTATCTCCTCAGGACCCGCCAGAGGAGAATATGGGGTCAAGCAAGATGATGAGTGTCGGCAGCCAAGGAACCACACCAGAGCGGGGAGGTCTGTCAAAGCATGAACTCCTTTATTAAGGAAGTTACAAGGCTTTTATGTAGGGTGAGGGCACAGCGAAATCCAATCAGATTAGAGGTCAGCAATGCATGGGGTGTATACGCAGGCAACAGTCTCATAGGACTATAAGGCAAGCACGGGTTGATCATGTTCACAGAACTAATGCTAGCCAATCCCAGGCAGTGAGTCAGGCAGCGTCACGTAAGGGGAGGAGGTTGCCATGAGGGTATTGTCACCCTTG
>JAJEJO010022231.1:0-10731 GCA_020662805.1 Glaucomys volans | reverse complement strand
GGGGCCCCTCTACCCTCCCTCACTTTGAATAGGACCCATGTCATAATGGTACCTGTCTCCTAGGGCAAGCTGAGGATGTCTGGAGATGATCCACATAAAAGCTCCTCGACATGATAAACACTAAACCTTGGCTATTTTTATTTTTGCTATAAAAAGAAAAACAAATTCACATCAGTTGTTTATTTAGTCTATAAAATAAAATCTGGATGTCACACATAAACATGATCCTGCAGTACATAATTCTATGGAATATTATCAGTTTATCTTTGGCAATTGAGTTGAGAAATAGATTTTAATTTTAAAATGTTGTTTTGTTGAAAGGTAGAGCACATTTCTCTCTTGTCCAGGATGCTGACAAGCTTTTGCTCCTGATTAAATGGGCAGGCAGCCTGTGTCAGTTTCTGGGAAAGTGAAAACGTGTGTCCCTCTTCTTTCCTCCTTGAGGTGCTGTGACCCTGCCCAGCCATGGGTGCACTAGCTCAGCGAGCCGAAGCCACTGCGGGGCAGGAGCAAAGCCGTCCTCCCACTGCTGACCACACCGCAGGGCGTGGAGGGTGAGCGTTAGTGTTTCACGCTCCCCTCGAAGGAGGGCGCCCCAAGTGGGGGAACGGGACCTTTAAGTGCCTAATCCAGAGCCTTCTCACCAGCAGCCTCAGTGACAGGAGCAGAGCTCTGCAGGTTCAGCCTCCCCCATCGACACCCAGAGGCCGGCCTGCACAGGTTCTAGTCCCTGGGTGGGATCACTGGGAAGCTTCAGGGTCACCAGCCAGCAGGAATGTCCCTAATCCCTAAATGGTCAGGCTCTGCAGGGGTGGGGTGGGGGTGGGAAGTGCCAGATCCCTTTGTGAGGGAAACGTGATCTCAGTGTTTCTGGGTCCTCTGGAGCATCCTGGGCGTGGGCAATTCCTGCCTGCTCTTCTGGGATGGTGGGAGCCAGCACGGGCCCCCATCCTCCTTCCTTCTGGTCCTGACATTATGGCAGACAAGCAGCCTGCAGCCCTCCCCTGGCCCCTCGCCACTGCTCCATTTTAGTGTGAGTAAGGCATTTTTACCCCTTGCTTTTGAAACAGGAATTATAAATCACACCACTAGTTACTTCCTCTGTGTTTGTCAGCTTATCTAAATGGAGTGGCTCTTATGTCATTTATCTTCAGCCTCTAGTTTTTTAAGCACAGATACTGATAGCAACCTTCCTGGATGACGGATTGACTGCGGGAGGAAATGCTTTCCAGATGGGAAGGGCTGCCCCTGCTCCCCAGCCGCCTCCAGGGTGCACAGTGCAGCGTGGGCAGGCGCAGGATGGAGAGCTGGGTCAGCCTCAGGGGTCCACACGGCGGGCCACGTCTCCACTTGATGCCTTTTGATCATATTACTTCTGCCTATGCTGTCGTGACTTCTTACAGAGCTATTAGCAGCATCGTTCCTTCCACAGTGGAGATACGTGGTTCAGGGACTGTGCTCTTGGTCACACACTGCAGAAATCACAGGTGCACGCAGCCAGGTGATCTTACTACTAATGTTCCCTTATAGCAATGCTTGCAGTCACAGCAAAGGGGGGTGATTGTCTCTTTTCTTTTTTTGGGGGGCTTGAGGTACCAGGGATTGAACCCAGGGGTGCTTTACCATGAGCTACATCCCCAGCCCTTTTTATTCTATATTGTTTTATTTTAGACCGCTAAGTTGTCCAGGCTGACCTCAGCTTCGTGGGTTTCTGGGATTTTAAAAACATAGCTCACTCCTTCTTTTCATTTCTTTGCTTTCATTTTCTTTGCCTTCTCTTCTGTCACTTTTAAACATGAGTCCTGCAAATGCTCACCACCCAGTGGCTTACTGGCTACCAAGGCAATGAAGGAAACCTGACCACTTAGGTAGCATCTACACAGGAAGAGGTCAGCTCACAGGAGGGCCAAGGAAGCCATCAGCTGGGATCATTTAACTGTGCCTTGAAACTTTAAGAAGACCTACTTTTGCAGGAAACTTAGCTGGTTACTTAGGTTAAATATTTTAATTTTTCATATCATTATTCCAGCCTCCAGACCCCAGTGTGGTTGACTCTCAAATTCACTCAGTCCCCCTATAATCAATACAGCCCAAAGCTAGTCATTGAAACAGTGGCATATGCTTCCAGTATTTCAGAATAGGAATATAAAATAAGCTGATAGAGAGAAGTGAATAGATTGCAGATAGTAGGTAGATAGATGGCAGAATAGATGATAAACGGATGGATGATAGATAAATAGATATTAGAGATGAATGGTAGATAAAAAATGGCAGATAGGATAGATGATAAATAGAAAATTAGATAGATGTAGATTGCTCCACAGATCATAGAAGACAGATGAATAGATGAAAGATGAGTAGGTAGAATACAGGATAGATGTTTTAGTCAACCTTTTCACTGCAGAGACTAAACGACCTAACAAGAACGACTTTAGAGGAGAAAAGTCTATCTGGAGTTCCCAGCATCAGGTCACAGTCCACAGAAGGCCAACTTGAGGGCTCTGGGCCCCAGGGGGACAGAACATCATGGCAGAAGGGTGTGGCAGAGGAAAGGAGCTTAGGACCTGACACCAGGAAGCACAAAGAGCTCTTGTTCACAAGAGGCAGAACATCAGCCCCCAAGGCACACCCCAGACCCAGCTCCTCCAGCCACACCCCGTCTGTCTGCCATCTGCCTGCAGTTACCACCCAGTTCTGCCCTATCAGGATTAATGTGCTGGTTGAGTCAAGGCTCTCATCACCCCGTCCTTCACCTCTGAACTCTGCTGCATGGTCTCACGTAGGCAATTTCCACAGACACCTCCTGTCTAAACTCTAAAAATACAATAGATGACTGATAGATAATAGATAATGAGATAATGAGTAGATGATAGATAAATAGATAGTAGATATAATAGATGATAGATAGATAGATAGATAGATAGATAGATAGATAGATAGATAGATGATGGATAGATGATGGATAGATACAGACAGACAGATGATTGGTCACACTACAAGCCTGCATCTCTGTCCACCCAGTCAGTGAGGGTGCACTCATGATGCTTCCTTAAGTATCCCTTGAAGACTGTGAGCTTCCCTCAGAATCAGCACCCTTGTGGGAAGAATGCGACACACATTTTGGAAACTTTAGACACCATTGCTGCATCTTCTGACCCATGAATTATGTAGAACTGTAGTTCTGCACTTCATATGTACAGAGGCTTCAGGGTAAGCTGTTGCTTTAATCTCAGTGCTCTTCCATTGAGATCAAAGAAAGAGTTAAAAGTCATCTCATTTTGGCATTTTTGAAACCTCCCTTATGTCTTAGGAATGGGTGTTTTTATGAATATTTCCCATGGGAATGAAGAAATGTGTGTTTTGTTCTGGAATAAAATTATTTATGTGACATTAGATCCAACTCCTTAGGTAATTATACAAATGCATTATGTTCTGATTTTTGTCTGCTTATCTATTTCTGGGTGACTTGTTTTTAATGTCTCAGGATGTGTTCCTTTTCAGTCTCTCCTGTTAATTTCCCTCTTAACTGACTTCACATTTCCACTTTATGTGTGTGACAGGGCTGTGGTCTCAGCTCCTTCGTTATTAAGTAATGACCATCCTCAGCTCTAATATTGTTTCCACCTTAAAATCAATTTTGTTTGAAGTTCACTCTCTCATCAGGTTCCACTCCTTTTTTTTTCCTTCCTGGTTCACCTTTCATATTTCTCTTTATTTTTAAATGTTAAGAAAACTCCTGCAAGATTATTATAAGACTCAGAAATAACCAATGTATACCCGAGCTGGTGAAGGAGGCATGAGTGGGTGTGCACTGTTGGAGAAGCTCAGGGCAGCTGTGGGCATGGAGTCACGCCGGGGGTTACCCTGGGTGCACAGGACACAGGGCTGAGGAGGGAGCAGGGAAGGCCAAGGAGGTGGTGGCCAAATGTTGAGAAGTATTTTACTACTCATTTCATTTTGTCCACAAAAGCAGTATGGTCGTCTGCTTTGAGTGACAGGGGAGGAGAACTTGGTTCTTTGAGTTGGAAAGAGAAATCTTGGGCAGGGCAGTGACCAGACCACATGGCCAACTGCTGGGCCCAGTTGAAAAGCAAATAGATTATAGAGAGTTTGTTTCAGTGACTGAGCAATAAAAATGTGTCTGAGCAGGTGCTGGCTGGCAGGTGAGAGGACCCTCTGCGGTCACAGGTGCCTCCCACCAAAACACTTACAGGTGTGTTTCAGGTACTGGTTGGTGCTCAATTCTCTAATCAAGGAAAGAAGGATCTGTTTTAGTCAGCTTTGTGTCACTGTGAGCAAACTACCAAAAGACAAGAACAATGAAGAAGAGGACAAGTTGATTTTGGCTCACAGTTTCAGAGGTGCAGTCCATGGATGGGTGACTCCATATTCTGGTCCCAAGGTGAGGCAGAACACCATGGTGGAAGGGCATGGAGGAAGAAAGAGCTCAGGACATGGCAACAGGAAGCAGAGAGAGAGAGACTCTGAAGATCAGTGATAAGCTGTACACCCCCAGTCACACCTTCAGTGACCTACCTCCCCAACCACATCCCACCTGCCTACAGTTATTGCCCAGTTAATCCGTATCAGTATATTAACCCACAGATTAGGATGCACCTTTCATAATCTAATCATTTCACCTCTGAACTTTCTTGCATTTGAGAGGGCTTCCTTGGGCCTTGTGTTTAAGTGCATTTTTTTCCAGCCTAGAGACCAAGTCTGAGCAAACCAGTGTGTGGCTTGTGGCTCCAAGGAAGAAATAGCCAAGCACCCACTGCTGGAGGGAGCATGCTGCTGGCCCAGGCACCCCTCCTCGGGGCTTCCCCAGGAGGCTGCTGAAGGAAGAACCCAGAGGCAAGGATGTCCTGGGTCCAGCATGTGTAAGACTTGGAGGAACCTCAATTCCAGGGGTATCTGGGAGGAAACTCCTTGTACGCATTAAAACCCAACCTGTTCTGAGGACTTGCCTTTCAGGGACATGACTGTACAGTTAAGTGAACCATGGAGTCTTTCTGTGACAGAGCTTCCAACAGCTCATCCTCACGGGACAGAGATGTGTGTCTTTCCTATTCTATTTTAAGTAGAGCAAGACCTGGGGGAGGGAAGGAGAGAGGCTGGCATCGATGGTTGTATGAATATTGAATGCTGGACAAACATTTTCCATTACCCAGTTGGTTCAGAATTGGTTTCTCAAAACCCTTCACAATTCTAGGTGCCACTTGGAAGAGATGCTGGTCATTAGCCTGTCTCCTGGCCAGCTGTTGTGTGACCAGTGTTCATAGCCAGGGCAGTGTGCAGCCGCCCACAGGGACCCCTCAGCAGCTGATGTCAGATCCCTGGTGTCCTTTGTAGTTAGTCCCAAGCCATGTGTCAACTGTTCTGAACACCAACCCCAGCAAAATCACATATTCACCCAGTGGTGCAACTCAAGAAATCAAAACCACGTGGCCAAACTCAAAAAAGTAAGGATTGAAAAAGAAGAAAATAAGCATTGCTGTCCCCTCCAGCATGATTGAATGACACAGCTTCCTGTGTTGGCTTGTCTGTAAATCCTCCCATTATATTTAACAGGAACAAGGGACTGTCACTCAGTGAAACATGATATTTTTAGATAGTGTTAAGATCTGATGAGAAAATCAACAAATTCTAGAGTGTGTAGGTTTGGGATGGGTGGCAGGTGACAGGTCCTGTGAGTCAACTGTATTGATGCTCAGAAATCAGAAGTATTCCTTGAATGCTGGACAACGGACCACGGCCTGGCTCACAGCATGGTACTTGATAGCATGACATTGCAATAAACTGGACTTTTAATTTAATTTATTTTTTATTTTATTTTGTACACAAATGGGGTACAAATTTTCATTTCTGTGGTTGTACACAATGTAGACTCACACAATTCATGTAATCTTACATGTACATGGGGTAATACTGTCTGTCTCAGTCTACTATCTTTCCTTCCCCCACCCCCTCCCATCTCATTTTCCTCTACACCATCCAAAGTTCCTCCATTCTTCTCTTGTCCCCCTCCCTGCCATCCCCCATGCTCATTATGTATCATCATCCACTTATCAGAGAAAACATTCAGCCTTTGGTTTTTTGGGCTTGGCTTATTTCACTTAGCATGATATTCTCCAACTCCACCCATTTACCAACAAATGCCATAATTTTATTCTTCTTTATGGCTGAGTAATATTCCATTGTTTCTATATACCACAATTTCTTTAACCATTCATCAATTGAAGGGCATCTAGGTTGGTTCCACAATCTAACTATTGTGAATTGAGCAGCTATGAACATTGATGTGGCTGCATCCCCATACTTTGCTGATTTTAAGTCCTTTGGGTATAAACTGAGGAGTGAGATAGCTGGGTCAAATGGTGGATCCATTCCAAGTTTTTTGAGGAATCTCTATACTGCTTTCCAGAGTGGCTGCACCAATTTGCAATACCATCAGCAATGTATGAGTGTGTCTTTTTCCCCTCATCCATGCCAACTCTTATTATTGCTTGTGTTCCTGATAATAGCCATTCTGGTTGGAGTTAGATGAAATCTTAGGGTGGTTTTAATTTGCATTTCTCTAATTACTAGAGATGATGAGCACCTTTTCATATATTTGTTGATCACCTGTATATCTTCTTCTGTGAAGTGTCTGCCCAGTTCCTTAGCCCGTTTATTGATTGGGTTCTTTGAATTTTTCATGTAAATTTTTTAAGTTCTTTATAAATTTTGGAGATCAGTGCTCTGTCTGAAGTGTGTGTGGAAAAGATTTTCTCCCACTCTGTAGGCTCTCTTTTCACATTATTGATAGTTTTCTTTGCTGAGGAAAAGCTTTTTAGTTTGAATCCATCCCATTTATTGATTCTTGATTTTATTTCTTGTGCTTTGGGGGTCATGTTAAGGAAGTCTGGTCCTAAGGCAACATAATGAAGATTTGGGCCTATTTTTTCTTCTATTTGATGAGGTCTCAGGTCTAATTCCTAGATCCTTGATACATTTTGAATTGAGTTTCCTGCATGGTGAGAGCTAGGGTTTAGTTTCATTTTGCTGCATATGGATTTCCAGTTTTGCCAGCACCATTTGTTGAAGAGGCTGTCTTTTCTCCATTGTATATTTTTGGCTCCTTTGTCTAGTATGAGATAACTGTACTTACGTGGGTTAGTCTCTGTGTCTTCTATTCTGTACCATTGGTCTACCTGCCTATTTTGGTGCCAATACCATGCTGTTTTTGTTACTATTGCTCTATAGTAGAGTTTAAGGTCTGGTATTGTGATACCTCCTGCATCATTCTTCCTGCCCAGGATTGCTTTGGTTAATCTGAGTCCTTTGTTCTTCCAGATGAATTTCATGATTGATTTTTCTATTTTTATGAGGCATGTCATTGGGATTTTAATTGGAATTGTGTTAAATCCATATAGCACCTTTGGTAGTATGGCCATTTTGATTATATTAATTCTGCCTATCCAAGATCAGGGGAGATCTTTCCCCAAGGTCTTCCTCAATTTCTTTCATTAATATTCTGGAGTTCTCATTGTAGAGGTCTTTCACCTCTTTTGTTAGATTGATTCCCAAGCATTTTATTTTTGTTGAGCCTGCTGTGAATGGATAAACCAGGCTTTTTAAAGGAGGATATTTTAAGAGACCAGGTCTTCTTTTTTTATTCTTCTTTTCCTTCTTTTTAATCTTTTCTTGTTCAAGGTTGTAACCTTGGAACTCAGAAGTCAGCAGGAACTTGGGAAGCCAGGAGGGGCCCGACCCTGCACATCCCCCTACAGGGGACAGCTTGCTGGAATGAGCCCAGCAGAGTGTGGGAGTGGGTGGAAAGGGTCACCACGGGGGCTCCTCCTGGCATGGCAGCTCCCTGGCACCGCGGGCACTCTGCATGCTGCACAGGCCCTGCCTCCTCCCATCTCTATAGCAACGCTTGCCCAGAGGAGGGCCTCTGACCCACAGAGCCTACAGAACGCTCTTTTTTTAGACCAACTTACAAAGTGGTGCCTCGTAGCTTTTTGTGAAATAGGACTTTTTGACTTTTCTCTGAAAAGCTACCTGAATCATTTTAGAAAAAAAAAATTCATTCTCCCACCATCACCATCCTTTATGTCACCACCCCACCCCATCCCACCCCAGTTCCACCACCATGAAAAACTCAAATATGAAAACCCAGAGTTTCACTGAATTAAAAATTCCCTGACCTCACAGGGCTGGGAAAGTGAGCATAGGAGCTCCCGCCATCCTGAACAAGCCCTGTCCTAAGACCTGCCCGCGAGCAGCTGAATCCGGTGCCGGACGGGTGGACTTAGAATTTGATGCTAGAATTTTCCAGCTCATTTGTAATTCACACTAGCATTTGCTCAGGAATTCAAGCTGCTTTTGTTGACCTGCTCCACTGGTCTCTCTCCTCATAAAGTTAGTAAGGTCTAGAAAGGAGAGACTTACCCGCTCATTTTATCATATTGCCATGAGAATTTTCAAGAGGTATGAATAAGATCACTGAATCTTCAATTGTTTGTGTCCTTCTGTTTTTTCCTTGGGTTTCTAAGTAAGCAACCCTTTGTAAGATTTCCAATAAATAATTTATGATCATCTGTTGATTTAAAGGCATGCATACATTATTAAACAATATTCCCAGGGTCAAAGAGATCCTCAGATTGATCTTGTTTGTATTAGCGATATTTTCAATCAGAGCCCTGCATTCAAGCCAGACCTTGCCTCCCTGAAGTACCAGCGTTACGGGGCAGAAAGTCCAACCACATGACAGCAGAAGACCTTGTCCGGTTCAGCCTGGCCTGCTTCCCTCGAGGGCCCCTGTAAGTCCAGGGCAGGGTTCTGAAACAGCAAAGGGATTCTCCATCTGCTCCTGCCTGTGGTCACTGAGGACCTAGTCACCTGGAGGAGGACCCTCTCCTGGCTCACTCAGGAGGTCTGGACGCGTGCAGGCAGGGATCCCTGCAGGAGCGCCCCCTCCCTGCAGCTGCTCACTGACTCTGAGTTCACTTTTACACCAAGTGAAATCCCAACCCTGAGGACTTTCTCATTGCCCTGATGCATGTATCACATAATTTGTTGATTTAAAAAGAGGACAATGAAGAAAAATCCATTTAAATTCTCAAAATTCAACAGGCCAACTTGAATCTAGGTCTTTGTTTCTTGCATCGATTTTTAAATTTTTTTCATATAAAAACCTGTATTGCCTTTCGAGGTCAGTGTGGCAAGTCTCCTTCCCACCCTGCCAACAGATGCCCAAGCTCACAAAACAGAGTCAATGATTTCAGTAACCTTCTCCCTTCTGGTCTCTGTCCCAACATTTCTAAATGATATGTGCGATTACTATGGTCTATTTACAGGTTACCTATAACAGGTGCGGACATAGCCCTGTGGGGTCCCGTGGACCCCCTGGCATCGTCAGCTCTCTTGCCGTGTCCTGGTCTCCTCCTCCTCGTCCAATGGGACCCTGTCCTACTGGTAGTCATTGTTTCCTTCAGTGCCTGTGACTCCTTGTTGGCTCAGTGGAACACCCTGTGTGTTTCCTTTCACAGATACAAGTTTGCTGGCCTTAAAGTTAACAATGACCTGACTTTTGTTTCCCTAAACTCCAGAATATGTGTTAAGGTCACTGAGTCATCTACCAGGTGTAAAGTGCACGCCTGCAGCGCCAGGCACTGGGACACGCTGGGGAAGAGCAGACACAGGCCCTGTCCCCTCGAGCGCCTGTTTGAGTTGGGAAACAGTCAACAGCACCCTTAGGACACAGTGTTGTGAATACATTGTCTATTTGGACTTCGTTTTTAACAGTATTTATAAAGATAATTTTCACGTGGTAGCCTATTTTAGAAATGGTGATTGCCACGGATGACAAGCGGAAGAATCCAGAGCCGGGCAGAGCCAGTGGGCATGGAGCGGGCAGGAGGGGAGGGGCCTGAGGGGGCAGGTGCTGCCCACAGTCCTCCCCATTCCCAGCACACCGGACTCTCCACTCCTCTCCCCAGGTCCTCATGGCTGGCGCCACTTACCTGGCACCGTGTGTCTCTACCTGTCAATACCCGCGTCTTGGATGCCAGGCTTTGCCTTGCTGGCCACGCCACATCTGGGAAACACCACCTCGCCCAGCTGCCCAGGCTGGGTTTCCTCAGACCTCCCCGGGCAGTGTGAGAATGCAGTCGGGGGGCAGAGTCCACCCTGGAGCTGCGTGGGCAGGACATGGTGGGCCAGCCTCCCCGCTGTGGCCGCCAGGAGCTGGCTCTTCAGTTACCAGGGTCCTTGCATTTCCCAGCACTCCTTCTGGAAGCTTCAGGCTTTTCTCCTCATCCCCTGCTTCTGATGGCTTTAATGGCTTGGTATTCTCACTCTGTTGCTGAGTCCACGGTGATGCTTTCAACTTGGGGAAAATGATATTCCCACCATTCTTCATATTCTTTGCCTTCTGAATGCACACACTCAACTAGCATTTTCATTTTCTTATGTTTTCTTATCTTTTTATTTAGACATGGTATTTGTACCTCTTTGTAGGAAGACTTAGATTATTTGATAAATGTATGCAAAGTACAATAATCAAATCAGGGCAACAGGCAATTCCATTTCTTCAAGCATTAATCACTTCTCTGTGTTGTGAATTCTGTAGTCCTCTAGTCATTTTGAAGTTTGTGAGACAGTCACCCACTGTGCCTACAGGAAGGGGAAGTACCAGGGCTGGATGGGGCTTGCTCAAACCTCCAGTGGTCCTCAACCCTGCAG
>JAJEJO010022230.1:0-42622 GCA_020662805.1 Glaucomys volans | reverse complement strand
TCTATTTTGTTGGAGTATAAATTTTCAAAGTAGCTTCTTATTATGTTTTGTATTTCAATTGTGTCTGTTGTAATATTTCCATTTCCATCACGAATTTTAGAAATTTGGAGTTTCTCTCTCCTTCTCTTCGTTAGTGTGGATAAGGGTTTATCAATTTTGTTTATTTTTTCAAGAACCACCTTTTTGTTTTGTCAATTTTTTGAATTGTTTCTTTTGTTTCAATTTCATTGATTTCAGCTCTAATTTTGATTATTTCCTGTCTTCTGCTACTTTTGGTGATGATCTGTTCCTCTTTTTCTAGGACTTTGAGCTGTAGTGTGAGATCATTGATTTGTTGAGTTTTCATTCTTTTATTAAAAGCACTCCATGCAATGAATTTTCCTCTTAGCACTGCTTTCATAGTGTCCCAGAGATTTTGATATGTTGTATCTTTCTTCTCGTTGACCTCTAAGAATCTTTTAATTTCCCCATTAATGTCTTCTGTTATCCATGTATCATTCAATAGCATATTATTTAATCTCCAAGTCTTGGATTAGTTTCTTTTTCTAACTTTATCATTGATATCTAATTTCATTCCATTATGATCTGATAGTATACAAGGTAGTATCTCTATGTTTTTATATTTGCTAAGAGTAGCTTTGTGGCATAACATATGGTCTATTTTAGAGAAGGAAACATGAGCTGCTGAGAAGAAAGTGTATTCACTATTTTTTGGATGGAATATTCTACATATGTCTGTTAAGTCTAAATTAGCGATTGTGTCATTGAGTCCTATGGTTTCTTTGTTCAATTTTTGCTTGGAAGAGAGGAGTGTTAAAGTCCCCCCGTATTATTGTATTTTGGTCTATTTGGTTCCTGAAATTGAGAAGGGTCTGATTGACGTACATGGATGCACCATTGTTTGGTGCATAGATATTTATGATTGTTATGTCTTGCTGATTTATGCTTCCTTTAAGCAGTATGAAATGTCCTTCTTTATCCCTTCTGACTAACTTTGGCTTGAAGTCTGCTTTATCTGAAATGAGAACGGAAACACCTGCTTTTTTACTCAGTCCATGTGCATGGTATGTTTTTCCCCAACCTTTCACCTTTAGTCTGTGGGCATGTTTTTCTATGAGATGAGTCTCTTGAAGGCAGCATATTGTTGGGTCTTTCTTTTTAATCCAATCTGCCAGCCTATGTCTTTTGATTGATGAGTTTAGGCCATTTACATTAAGGGTTATCATTGAGATATGACTTGTATTTCCTGACATTTTAGGTTTTTTGAGGTTTTTAGCTTAACTTTATTTCTCCTTTGTTTAACTCTTTCTTTAGGGTAATTCCTCCCCATGTTGGCTGCGATTGTTGCTTTTCATTTCTTCCTCTTCGAATATTTTGTTGAGGATGTTCTGTAGGGCAAGCTTTCTCTTTGTGAATTCTAAGTTTTTGTTTATCATGGAAGGATTTTATTTCGTCATCAAATCTGAAGGTAAGTTTTGCTGGGTATAAGATTCTTGGTTGGCATCGTTTTCTTTCAGAGCTTGCAATATGTTGTTCCAGGCCCTTCTCGCTTTTAGGGTCTGGGCTGAGAAATCTGCTGATATCATATTGGTTTCCCCCTGTAGGTAATCTGATGTTTTTCTCTCGCCGCCTTTAAAATTCTATCTTTGTTTTGTATGCTCATTATTTTCATTATAATGTGCCTTGGTGTGGATCTGTTGTTGTTCTGTGTGTTTGTTGTCCTGTAAGCCTCTTATAATTGATTTTCCATCTCATTCATCATATTTGGGAAATTTTCTGATATTATTTCATTGAACAGATTATTCATACCCTTGGTTTGTATCTCTGTGCCTTCCTCAATCCCAATACCTCTTAAATTTGGTCTTTTCATGATGTCCCATATTTCTTCCTAACCATCTTCTCTGTTTGTTCGACTTTGTTTTCAAGATTAAATATTTTGTCTTCATTGTCTGAGGTTCTGTCTTCCAAATGATCTATTCTGTTAATTATGCTGTCTATTGAGTTTTTAACTAGGTTTATTGTTTCCTTCATTTCCTTGTTTCCTTCAAGGATTTCTGTTTGTTTTTTTTTCTCAGAACTTCTATCTCTTTATTGAAATGATTTTTTGCTTCCTGCAATTGCTCTATTAGCTGATTATTCATAGCCTGAATCTGCTCTCTCGTCACATCATTCTCTTCTTGGATCAGTTTAATTATGAACATTCTGAACTCCCTTTCTGTCATTCCTTCTACCATGCTGTCTTTGGGTTCTGTTGACATATCATCTAGATTTGTTTGGGACACTTTTTTCCCGTGTTTTCTCATGTTGCTTATGTATCTTCCCCTCTGATGTTTGAGAGGTGCTCGATCAAGCGGTGACCCAAGAAAGCTGCTGTTCCACTTCCTCCAGTTTAGGAATGCTCAATGCCTCTGTCAGAGGCAGCCGCCGGAGCCAGAAACTCCAGCCCCTCCAGGCCAGACTGCCCAGGAGATGCCGCACAGTGGCGGGGAAGACCAGAGCTCAGCTCTGCAGACTCAGGCAGTCCCAGATGGTCGCTCTCTGCCAGGGAAGCCACAAAATGGCTCCAAAGGGTCCAAACTCACTGCTGGAGCCAGAGACTCCAGCCCCTCCAGGCCAGACCGCCCAGGAGACTCCATGACTACTATAGATATCTTGAGAAAATTTTCTTCTAGTGATGGAAGACCTATCACTAAAAACTTTGGTGGTCAACAATGTTCCACTGAGTCCATGAATTCATGAATATTATTGCCAATTCCTGGCACCTATAATCTCCTTGTCCTTAATCATTTATGTTGGTAGGACTTCAGTTTCCTGGTCCATCATCCTTCATTCACAGATGACTAAAGTGTTACTAGACAAGCTGTACATTGCCATGTGTTTGTGATGCTCAAGTGTTTGAAGTGAATGTAATATAAGTCAGAACCTTCATTCACAGAAATGATGGAGAATGCACTTTTAGAACTCATAAAATATTAGCTATTGCATGTTGTACTGCATTTAATTTTCAAAGAGAAGACTAGAGACTTTACCTCATGTGAAATAAATATATAAAATGAGCATATGTACATTTTTTTCCATATGTAACACACCATTTATATGTACATAGACTTCACAGAATAAGAATCTTGCTCTAGTGATCAACTACAAACCATAAAAAATGTGGACACACAAGGATCTTTGACTGATATCTGTTGCTTTTCCTTGGCTTGTTAGGAAGCAAACTCAAACATACTAAATGAATGGAGAACAGTGTTTCCCTTTTTTTCCTTACCATTACTTGAGGAAAAGATTTTGAGTGGTATTGAATTTTTATTTTAAAAAATACTTCATGTTCTCACTCACATGTGGAAGAGAAAAAAAAAGTTGATCACATAGAGGCAGAGTAGACTAGCAATCACTAGAGACTAGAAAGGGGCCAAGCACAGAGCACATGCTTGTCATCACAATGACTTGGAAGGCTGAGGCAGGAGGATTGCAACTTGGAGCCCAACTTCAGCATTTTAGTAAGGCTCTGTCTCAAAAATGTAAAGTGGCTCTGGATGTGGTTCAGTGGTTAAGCCCCCCTGGGTTAAATCATCAGTACAAAAGAAAAAATTTAAAAATGGCAATACCGAAGAAGGTATGCATGCTTATTACATTTACTTGATCAGCATACCTTGTATACATGTGCTGAAGTATAATACTGTACTCCATATCTAGATAAAAATAGTATGTCAGTTAAAAAAAATAAAACCCCACATTAAAATGTTTTAATCAACTACCTAACTCAGCTCTGAATTTTTAAATGGTATTTTCTGTTTATGAATATTTAACAATTCTGTTTTCTGTTAGCATCCTACCTTACGGGTCTACATGGTCTGAAGAGCTATGAAATGATTTTCTTATTGACATAATATTCTGAGAACTTTTTTTCAATATGTAACTGGAAATATTTTCAGTTGTATGTCTACATCCTATTTCAGAGGCTTGAAGTAAAGCATAAACATAAGCACCCTGTGGGAAATTTTTCATTAATACATCATCCCCATGTTTCCTAGTCTAAAGTTTATGCTTGGTCCTCTGAACTAAATGAATATCACTGCTTACTTGATGGAGAGATGAAAACTGTAATTCTTTTGGAGTTTAATTCTTAAGGTTTGGATTTGACATTTGTTCTCTAATTAAAACCTCAAAATGAAATGACCCAAAATCTAACTTGATGGTTGTTTTATTTACCACCCTGATTTAACATTCTGGTAAAAAGTGGAATATGTTCCTCCCAATGTTTGATAACTGAACTCTTCTCGCATAGTCTATTTATTCTGAAATCACAATAGCAAATATGTAAGAAGTATTGTTATCCTGGGGAATTTAAAGGAAAGCCTAAAATATTGCCAGAGTTGTTTCAAGCAGTTGTTAGAATTTTCTAACATTTTGGAAAATTTTTATCCTCTCTGTTAGTCAGTTGCAGAGGTGATAATTATTTTTTAAAAATTTCATAAAGCCTCCCAAATCACATGTCTGAGGAATTGCATAATTTTTAAGTATAACCAACACTTCTACATTTTTTCTCACTTCCTTCTTCTCCTTTTTTTCTTTTTGTAGTGCTGGGGATTGAACCCGGGTCTTGTGATAACCAACACTTCTATAGAGATCAATATGTGCCAAAAGCACTTCCATATTTGGTATATATACTTCTTATGTCACATGCAATATCTGTAGGATATAGGTGATATGACTGCCCAAAGTTTACAGATGAGTTGACCAGTTTACCATCATAGACTGCTCAGTTTCACACTGCTACTAAATGGAAGATCTTAGCTGTAAATTCAAACAATGTATCCTCAGACTGCACATTTATCAACACTGGCTCAGTTAATATATAAAGATACTTGCTCTGGTAATAAACTTGAATCAAGACAGCTCTGAAATCACATGTCTATGGATATGTCTACTCATTGAGACTCCTTGGGAGGGTTGGAATTTAGTATTCAATCCTTCCATTTGAATTCACCAAAAATTTCAGAACTTTTTATATACCTGGCCCTTCACAAGATGACAAAGATGAAAATCAAATAAGATGATGCCTAGAAAAACCTCAAGATGAGGGAAAGATGGAGAAAGGTTTTCTATGACATATGATAATTTTTTTGTACTAGGAATTGAACCCAGGTATGCTTAACCTCTGAACCACATCTCCAGCCCCTTTTGTATTTTGTTTTGAGAAAGGTCTCACTAAGTTTCTTGGAGCCTCACTATGTTGCTAAGGCTGACTTTGAACTCGTGATCCTCCTGCCTCAGCATACATATGATAACTTTTAATATTCAGGAAGGATGATACACTGTGGAAGACCAGGAATAGAGAAAAATTCCAGTCATAATTGAGTAAAGATGTGGCAATGGCTTCTGGATGGTGTCAGGAAAGGATGCAGCAGGATGGACCCACATATTTCTCCAATGGCAGTGTATAAGGTGAGATTGATGGAGGTGTTCAGATCTGTGATAAAGAATTTTTCTTGCTTTCTTCCTTAAACATTTACTAAGTGATTCCTTGACCAAGAAGATGAAAAATAACAACCAATATTATGGCATTATTAACATAAGAAATGCATTTTTCTCTGAAGTTGGCATTGGGTTGTTAGCCAACACCATCCTTCTTCTCTTCCACATCTTCACATCCCTTCTCCAGCACAGGCTCAAGCCCACTGACATGACCATTGGTCTCTTGGCTCTATTTCACCTAGCAATGCTGCTCATCATGGGGTTCATAGCTTCAGATGTTCTTGGGCCTCAGGACTTTTGGGATGACATCAAATGTAAATCACTTATCTACTCATACAGGTCTTTGAGGGGCTTCTCCATTTGTGCCACCTGCCTGCTGAGTGTCCTCCAGGCCATCACCCTCAGCCCCAGAAGCTCCTGCTTGGCAAAGTTTAAGCATAAGTCCCCACTTCAGAGTCTGTGCTCCCTCCTTTTCCTGTGGGTCTTCTTCATTCAGTGCTCACTTCTCAGTCTCTGCTGTTGACAACTCCACAGTCAACATACACAGTCTTATATCTATTACTGGATCCTGCACAATTTTACCCATGAGTTACTTCCTCAGGCATTTATTTTCCACATTGGGCATATTCAGGGATGTGTATTTTATAGGGCTCATGGCCCTCTAAAGTGGGAATATGGTGACTCTCTTCTGCAGGCAGTTCCAGAACCTTCACAGTTCCTGCTTAATTTGAACAGCATCCCCAGAACAAAAAGCCACCCAGACCATTCTGTTGCTCATGGGTACCTTTGTGTTCACGTACTGTTTGGACTCCATGTTCTCCTCCTCAAGAATTATGCAAAACAATGAGCCAATCCATCATTGTATCCAGGCCATGGTGTGCAGCAATTATGCCACAATCAGTCCTCTGTTGTTAATCAGTATTGAGAAATGATTTATGAATTTTTGAAATCCTTACCTAGGAGTACACTAAATGTTTAATTATTGATGGTGGACAGATTCTGTTAATGAGCTGCTGAACAGGATTGTAATTGTGACATAGTGTATGTGTATTCTAGGTTAAGTAAATGCAACATTATATAATTGTTTTAGATAAATTGCTATACTTTGATGCATTTGGATAGCAAATACATAATAGATAACTGAATCATTTACTTCTCAGTTGACACAAAATTGTACATTTGTACTTGATGTCACCAAGGAACACCTGGGAAGAAGATCTCAACTTCATGGCTTGGGTTAACCCATACTTGCATATACACAAAACTGTTCAGCACTTTCTTTTTTTAATTTTAATTTACTTAATTTTGATCCATTGAACACAAATGGAGTACAGCTATTGTTTCTCTGGTTGTACACAAAGTAGAGTCACACCATCTGTGCATTCATACATGTACACAGGGCAAGGATGTCTGTTTCATTCTGTTATTATTCTTGCCCCCCCAAACTAACCCCACCCCTCCTTCCCTCTATGTTATCTATCCTTCCTCCATTCTTTCCTCCCTTCCACCCCGCATTATGCATCATCATTCATTTATCAGATAGATCATTCGGCCCTTGGATTTTGGGGATTGGCTAATCTCACATAGCATGACAGTCGCCAACATCATCCATTTACCTACAAATGCCATAATTTTATTCTTCTTTGTGACTGAGTAATATTCCATTGTGTATATATACCACAGTTTCTTTATCCACTCATCCATTGAAGGGCATCTAGGTTGGTTCCACAATCTAGCTATTGTGAATTGAGCAGCTATGAACATTGGTGTGGCTGCATCACTGTAGTAATCTGATTTTAAGTCCTTTGGGTATAGGCCAAGGAGTGGAATATCTGGGTCAAATGGTGGATCCATTCCAAATTTTCTATGGAATCTCCACACTGCTTTCCAGAGTGGCTGCACCAACTTGCACTACCACCAGCAATGTATGAGTGTACCCATTTCCCCACATCCTCGCCAAAACCTGTTGCTGCCTGTATTCTTAAAAGGCATTCTAATTGGGGTAAGATGAAATTGTAAGGTGGTTTTGATTTACATTTCTCTTATAACTAGGGATGTTGAACATTTTTGCAATGCTCCCTCACCCTTTGCTGGAACTGAGAGTTTGGTTGTGCTGGATGTGTAGGAAGGAATTTCTAGGTTGGGTAGAGAGGAATCCTTGGGTTGTGTAGGGAAGACTCTCAGGGGTTTATAGGAAGATGCACTAAGTTGAGTAGAAAGGGATCCCCAAGGTGTCTATGAATGACCCTCTAATGTGAGTAGTGAGTGATTTTTGAAACATGCCCACAGGCTAAGGATAAAAGGTTGGGAAAAAATGTATCATGCACATGGACTGAGTAAAAAGCATTTCAGATAAAGCAGACTTCAAGCTGAAGTTAGTCAGAAGGGATGAAGTAGGATATTTCATACTACTTAAGGGAAGCATAAATCACCAAGACAACAATCATAAATATTTATGCACCAAACAATGGCACATCCTTGTAGGTCAATCAGATCTTTCTCAATTCCAGGAACCAAATAGACAAAAAACACAATAATACTGGGGGACTTTAACACTCCTCTCTCACCATTGGACAGTTCTTCCTAGCAAAAATTGAGCAAAGAAACCATAGAACTCAATGATACAATAGCTAATTTAGACTTAACAGACATATATGAAATATTTCATCCATCAAGAAGTGAATGCACTTTCTTCTGAGCAGCTCATGGATCCTTTTCTAAAATAGACCATATGTTATGCCACAAAGCAAATGTTTTTTTGCTACTCTTAGAGTAGCAAATACAAAAACATTGAGATAGTACCTTGTTTTCTATCAGATCATAATGGAATGAAATTAGAAATCAACAATAAAGTTAAAAACAGGAAGTAGTCCAACACCTGGAGATTAAATAAAATGTTATTGAATGATACATGGATAACAGAAGTCATTAGGGGGGAATAAAAAATTCTTAGCGGTCAATAAAAACAAAGATACAACATATCAGAATCTCTTGGATACTATGAAAGCAGTGCTAACAGTAAAATGCATTGCATGGAGTGCATTCAATAAATGAATGAAAAGTCAACAAATAAATGACCTCACATTACAGCTCAAAGCCCTAGAAAAAGAGAATAGACCATCACCAAAAGTAGCAGAAGACAGGAAATAATTAAAATCAGAGCTGAAATCAATGAAATTGAAACAAAAGAAACAATTCAAAAAATTGAGAAAACAAAAAGTTGGTTCTTTGAAAAAATAAAATTGATAAATCCTTAGACACACTAGCGAAGAGGAGAGAAAATCCAAATTACTAAAATTTGTGATGGAAATGGAAATATTACAACAGACACAATTGAAATACAAAACATAATTAGAAGCTATTTTGAAAATCTATACTCCAACAAAATAGAAAACCTGGAAGACATCAACAGGTTCCTAGAGGCATATGAGCCACCAAAACTGAATCTGGAGGACATATACAACTTAAATAGATCAACTACAAGCAATGCAATAGAGATTTTCTTCTTAATATTTGAACATATAATTATATTGGCTGCTTCCTGTGCTACACAACAAACTGGAAGGAGGCAAAAACCCAAGATCATTCCCACATGAACATCTTGATGAATACAAATTTCAGAAGCATTTACGACTTCTGCCAACTGAACCCATATGTTATATTGCATGTGAGCATCTAAAGGAGCGGGTGTGGCATTGGCAACACTTGAATTAGCAGTAATAAAGCACACATTAAGAGATATAGTGTCCCAGCTCTTGGCTGTGGATCTGGTGCCATCACTGCTGCTTGATCTGTAAGATCCCTAATGTCTCCCAGGCGATCTTATGTGCACAGTGGCATCTTGCTCTGTGGATACAGTGTGATCCATCACCTGGTGGTCACTGGTCATTCAGTGACAAATTTTCCATTTCCTGAGTCGGGGACCTGGACGTGAGAATGAATATTCCTGGCTGGTACCACAGAGGCTGCTCTTCAGTCTCTGGAAAGGCACAAGCAAATCCTCTGCCTTGGGTTAGCAATGGGTGGGGACCATGGCATGTGTTAGTTAATGGGTCCCTCCACCGAACTAGTGGCAGTGAAGTTGGAGGTGGCATCAGGACAACCCAGTGTTTATGGATAGGAGAGAGAGCCTTATCATCATTGTGAAAAAATGTAATGTAAAAAGAGTTTGTATAGTTAAATTTAAAGGAGAATGTGGGGGTGTAGCCCCCTTCTTTTTTAATTTGGAGTTTGACTATTCCATAGCTGGTTCAATGATTCATCAGGAATTGTAGGGCATACCTGATGTGTGATCAATATTAAAACTCTTTAGAAAAATTTGAAAGGTAGAGGCAGTATAGCAAGGTCCATTGTCTGATTTAATGATGGATCAAGGAAATTCTAATACTGCTTAAAGGCAAGAGAGAGAGGCTCTGTTTATCAAAAATTAAAAATGTATAGTAAATAAGGCTATTTGTAGCTTGCAAAGGATGTCTCTGGAGGGTGATTATTTTCTCTTTTTATTTTTGTTCTCCAAGTGCCCATTATACAGCAAAGAATAATTTTTTGAAAGTAAGTTCAACTAGAAGTTTGACTTACTTTGGAGCCATTTTGTCATATAGTAAGGTGGAAGGCAGAGTCTTAGCTTAGGTGTGGCAGGGCTTCTTATAAATCTTAGGTAAACAGTATTATTTCCGAAGAAAATTTTATCCTCTTTTGCTATGATCAGTGTGACTAAGCTTGTAGGCCCAGTGAGGGGTAAAGGAGGACTGGAAAATAAAGATTTACACATACAGAGTCTGAAGATTAAGCTGGGATTAGGTGGAACTCTATTCTCCGATGGAGATGGAGATCTAAAGAGTTATGCTAGCAATCTTTACCTATATATGTTTCATGAGTAAGTTAAAGACTAAGTAAGCATTACTTTTTGTATTCAGGACAGTTACAACTGCAAAGTGCAATGTTAGGAGCTCTGTGTTGCTCTCAAGGAAGTCCATTGTTTAGAGTTAGTATAAGGTGGGCAGGAACTGGAGAAGTGGAGCTGGTGAAACATTGCTGTTGTCTAGTAAAAGAATTCCTTTTGCCCAGGAGCTGCATGCTCAAGATTGAGGGCAGAGCTGATAGGACTTTGCACAGAGTCTTCCCATGCAGGGCATTGTTACAGTAGATAGGCATCCTGTGCCTTTGCATAAGATTATTTCCACAGCCAAGAGGTCATTAGAGACCCCAAATCTTAGGTATTATTGTTGTTTTTGGTTATTGTTTGTTTTACACTATTTTGTAAATATTCTGTTATAAAGTCTGTATATATTGCTTTTAGAGTTTATATAAATATTAGTTAACATTATATGTCATTATACTTAAAATATAAATTAAAGAAAGGCTGAGAGAGCTTTTAACTTTCCTTTTGCATGCCAAAGTAGCAAAATGTTTTTATGTTTTGTAAGATGGATTTCTAAATAGATTAGGCTCTCTTCTTTCTTTAGAAAATATATATTTTAAAATCGTACCTCAGTGTAAAAAGACACTATATACTTTATTGATAGTATTATATTAAATGATATAGGTAAATCCCCCAATAAAGTTTATTATTTTTATAAGTTTAAAAATTCCCTCTGATAAGTGAATGATGATGCATAATGTGGGGTGGAAGGGAGGCAAGAATGGAGGAAGGATAGATTGCATAGACGGAGGGGAGGGGTGAGATCAGGGTGGAGGGGTAAGAATAATAGCAGAATGAGATGGACATCATTTCCCTGTGTACATGTATGAATGCACAGATGGTGTGAATCTACTTTGTGTACAACCAGAGAAGCAATAGCTGTACTCCATTTGTGTACAATGAATCAAAATTAAATTAATTAAAAAATAAATAAATAAGATTTCTCAGTATTAAATAATAAAATAAAATCTCTATGCAAATTCTTGGTTTCAAGAATTAAGAAGTGAATTTTTGTTAAAATATAAAAAAATTACTATTGCAGACAAGTTTAGTTTGGAGAATAGCAGCTTGATAAAAGTATTCCTTTAAGTTTTCTGCTTAAAAGACTTGTATACCTGGAAAACATGAACACATTTAGTATACAATGAAGAGAAGTAGCACAATTATCTTGATGTTGACCAAATTCAATTCTTATTGGAAAACTTAGGCCTCAACATAGTACAATATTTTAACATTTGTTGTTCAATCATATTTGTAAAAAGCCCCAAATTTTAAGATTGATAGTTCTAAAAAATAGAATTTAAAAGACCCAATATTAAGGGTAAAAGAGTATTTTAAGAAATCCTTCTCATCTTAACATATAGATTACACTTTGGTTTATATTAGCACATTAATGTTTGACCCTCTCACATATATAAAACCAACTTAGTTACACACAAACTTGTTGATATTTGTCCTTTTCTGATTTGATCCTCATGTATTTCATCAAAGAAAGACTTTCCAGCCCAAAAATATCTTTTCTTTCTTCTACTAAATACATTTTCACACTTAGAACCTTTTATTTTTTCCTTCCCATCTGCTGGCATTTTTTGTTCACCTTTTGAAACAATTCTTATGAAATTTTTGAGTTAGATAAAGTACTCCATTTTAATAAGTTGAAACATTTTGTATAGTATTTTAATTGAAACACAGTTGAAATTCTTGGGATGCTTTTGTATATAGAATTGTACCTGTTAGCACTTAACTTTTAGTAACCTTGGTTTCAGTGATGACACAAAGCAATTTTAAACCCCTTTTTACCAATCTGTGAAAACACTAGCAATGTTCAAGTAAGTCACCCTGGAATTTAAGGAGTTAAGAGCACTAGACATTATTAAACAGTAAGCATTGAACTTTGTAATTTAATTGCATGCTTCTAACAAACACATTTAAGGAATCCCTTACATACCAAATCCAATTTTCTTATTTTTCCTGTAAGAATCAAGATATAAGACAAGCATATAGAACAGCATTTGTTCCCTCTTCCTTGTTGAAGAAAAAACCTAGAAACAATGGACATTAGACATTTCATAATAAACATTAGTGTTATGACCTAGAAAAACATGTGAGTTAAGTAATTTTAAGATATTTTATTTTTATTTGTTTACCCAATTTAAACTGGACCTTTTGATTAATTTAATGCAAATACATTTGAATTAAAGGTATTTGGATTCATATTTTGAATTTTAATTTGTGCATACTTCGTTTATATCAAATTTTTTATCATGTACATGATATCTTTTGAACACACAACAGACAAATGGATACACACACATCATAAAAGTAAAGAAAAAGGCCTTGTAGCTTTTTGCGGATGATTCTCCATTGCAATGTAACAAATGTGTAAAATAACTCAAGTTGAATTAAAAAAAAATAGGACTGATCAAAAAGGTCATGAGCTCAAAAAATATAGAATTAAGGAAAAAGCAAGAGTCCTGGAAAAAATGGTATGGTCATTAACGATTCCTATAAAGCAGCATGAGAAAAAGAAACTCTTAAACCCGTTTTTCCATGTTGCTCTATTTTAAATCTTCTAATAGAATTTTAGAAAATGATATAACAATGAGGTTGGGTTCTGTAGCATGCAAATGAACGTACAGTTTGTGAGCTTTTGTAGCTAATGAGAAAACCGTCTACAGTTCAACAGTGGTGAGATCTGACCTTGCGCACTCTGAGATTGGGAAGTAGGCACTCTACCAATTAAACTACCTAGGCTGTAGTGGTGAGAATGCAAAATGGTCACTAGACCATTGGGGACTGAGGAGAATATTCCGCACAAGGCCACTAGATGGCAGTGTACCCCAGTGGAAATTTCCTGGTCTGTTGCTGTGTGGCATCTCTGACTACTTCCCCCTTTGTGTGATCTCGCACCGAAATGTGTTACTGCTTTGGGGGAATAGAAGGGATTGCAGAGCAAGATTGCTCTTCCAGTGAGTTTATCTCCTCAGTGTTCTGTTTGTTTTTTTCTTACTTTCCCCCTGTGGCAGGGATTAACCTGTTGCCTGCATATGCCAGGCTGTCTCCAGCTAAGGGAGGTCACAGTCCCTTTTAAATTCACCCTGGTGGGAGTTGAGGATAGGAAAAGAAAGAGCTATGGCTCCCAGAGGATCAGCAGCAGGCGGGGAGATGTGTGCCTGCCTGCAGTGGAGAGCTGTGGCTTTACATTTTCCCACCCCACCAGGGGATGCCAGAGGGATAGGGCTGTGTTTGTTGTACTCCCGCTGGGATAAGAAAATTTGTGAGGGTGGTGGTTTGGGGCTCAGTGTCTGTGAGGTAGCCACAGGGAAGTGTCTGCTTTCTTCCTCAGTGTGGAGCTCCCAGAGGGCTTTAAAGCACAGGAATCTAACTTGGAATCAGGTGGTTTACCTCTTATTTGTGTCCTACGGGCAAGGAAAATAATTTTTTCCCAAAATGTGGGGCCCATAGGCTAACGTTGGTCATGGAGGGAACTAGTTTCAGCATAATGTCGCAGACCTGCTGTACCTCCTTCTCTTCTACCTTAATGAGCCTGCTCTTAAGCAATGCACACAACGCTTTCACTTTGTATCTCTCTCAGGGGGGAAGGGACAATCACAATGTCTCACCAGCTCTGCTTCTCTGGTTCCTACCCATTTCACAGTAACTTTTAACAATGGACTTTCTTGAGAGCTACACAAATCTTCTAGTATTGCACTTTGTAAATGTGAATTTCAACTGTGGAAAAGCTACAGAGATGTCCTATTTTCTGTAACTTTCCTGAATACAAAGAAAAATGGTTGCATAATCTTTAACCTGATAATGAGACATATATAAATAAAGATTGATGGCATAACTCTTTAGATATGCATATCCATCAGAGAGCAAAGCTCCATTGAACCCAGCTTAATCTTCAAATTCTGCATTTGTGAATCTTTATTTTCCAATGCTCCCTCACCCTTTGCTGGGACTGAGAGTTTGGTTGTGCTGGATGTGTAGGGAGGAATTTCTGGGTTGGTTAGAGAGGAATCCTTGGATTGCGTAGGGAAGACACTCAGGGGTTTATAGGAAGATGAACTAAGTTGAGTAGAAAGGGATCCCCAAGGTATCTAAGAGTGGCCCTCCAATGTGAGTAGTGAGTGATCTTTGAGATGAATAGGACAGATGCACAGATATGGAAGGAAGGCTTCATGAGTGTGTGTAATAGGGGTATTTGAAGTGTAAAGAGAGGACTTTCTGAGGTGCATAAGGATTTCTCAATGAGGTGTTGAAGAAGCATCTCTAAGATTTGTGTGAACCGCACTCTTAGTTATGTAGAAGGGAGATATATGTGAGTATGGAGACCTTTCTTAGGTGTGTAGCAGGTGCTCTCTGAGGGATGAAATGAGGGATCTCTGAGGTGTGGAGGAAGGGGTCTCTGTAGTGTGTAGTTAGGACTCTGAGATGAGTAGGGAGGGTTCTCTGAGCTTTGTAGTGTATGTTGTCTGAGGTGGGTAGTGAAGGTCCTTTGAGGTGCATAGTGCTCGTGATGTCTCTCTGAGGTGGGAAGGAAGGGCTCTCTCAGTTGTGAAAGGAAGTCTCTCTGAGGTGTGCGGGAGGGATCTAAGAAGTGTAGGGGGATTTTTCACTGAGTAATCGTGATATCTCAGTTCTGTAGAACTTAAATGATAGTGAGATCTGGGATGAGTAGGGAGAACACACTGAGATGTGATGGGGGTCTTTGAGGAGAGTAGAAGAAGTCTCTGAGGTGTTCAGGGGGGCACTCAATGGAGTATTGTGAGGGCTGTCTGACGTGTGTAGGTACAGATGTAGGAGACGTGCAGGGACGGCTTTTGTGGTAAGTAGTGAGGCCTATCAGATGTGCAGGTACAGTTTTCTGAGGTGTGTAGGAGGGGCATTTGATGTGAGTCGGGTGTAATTTCTGAGATGTGTGGGGTGCTGCCTTGAGTTCTGTAGAAAGGTGATTTTGAGGTGTGTAGGAATGTCTGTATGAGGTATGTAGTAAGAGTCATCTGAAGTGTGTAGGAGGGCTCCTTGATGTAAGTGGTAGTGCTCCCTTAGGTGAGTATTGGGGGCTTTTTAGGTGTATAGGGAAGGACTCTGTGGTGAGAAGAAAGGGCTCTCTATAGTGTGCAGTGAGGGCTATCTGGGGTGTGTAGAAGGCCTTTCTGAAGTTTTGAGTGAGGACTTCCAATGGAGTACAGTAAGGACTCCTTGAGGTGTGTAGGGACTTCTGTTGAGGTGAGTAGTGAGAAATTTCTGAGATGTTTAAGGAGGATATTCTGAATGTGTAGGAAGGGCTCTCTGATATTTGTAGGGAGAGGCTGCTAGGCTATGTAAGTAAGAACCATAAGGTGTGTTAAGAGGGCTCTTTGAGGTGTGTCAGAGTGTTCTTTACATGTGTGGAAGGGTTCCCTTAGGTGAGTAGGAGGGCTCACTGAGGTGGATGGGGGGTTACCTTGAGGTGAGTGGAAAGAACTAGGGGAGTTTTGTACAAATGGCCATCTGAGGTGAATAGGGAGAGATCTCTGAGATAAATAGGGATTGCTAACTGATGTTAAAGAGAGAAGAATGCTAGGAGGTGAAGAGAGAAGGCTCTCTGTGGTGTGTAGTTAGGATTCTTTGAGATGAGTACAGAGGGCTTTCTGCATTGTAGTGTAGGTTCACAGAATTTGTAGGGAGGATCTTTGAGGTACTTAGGAATGGATCTCTGAGTTGTGAAGGGAGGGCTCTCTGAAGTGTACAGGAGGGGTCCATGAGGGGGTTAGGTGGGGTTTATAACCAGGTAGGTGTGCTATCTCAGTTATGTAGGGAGGGCCCTCTGAAGTGAATAGTGAGATATGAGATTAATAGGGAGAACACACTGAGGTGTGAACATTCTTTGAGGAGAGTAGAAGGAATCTCTGAGGTGTTCAGTATGGGCACTCAAAGGAGTATCAAGAGAGCTCCCTGAGGTGTTTAGTTTGGGCCCTCTTATGTGTGTATGGAAGCCTTTTGTGGTGAATAGTGAGGGCTCTTTGTGATGTGTACTTAGGGCTTTCTGAGGTGTTCAAAAGGGCATTCTAAGGTTTGTATGGAAGACTCTGTGTGATGTGAGGGAGCACTCTCTATGGTGTTTAGGGACTACTCTCTGGGGTGTATACTGTGTACTCTCTGAGGTGAGTAGAAAAGACACATGAGGATTGTAGTTATAATTTTCTAATGTAAGTAGTGAGAGATCTGTGAGATGAGTAGGGATAACCTATTGATGAGTGATAAAAGGGCCCTCTGGGGTGTTTAACAGGCTCTCTGAAGTGTGAAAGGAGGGATTTTGGAGGTGTGTAGAGAAGTCCTGTGGTGTGTAGGGACATCTATCTGAGGTGTGTACAGATGGCTTTTGAGATGAGTAGTGAGGGCTTTCTGAGCTACATAGGGAGGGCTCTATGACCTGAGTAGGAGAGCTCTATGAGTTGTGTCAGAGGCTCCTTGACCTGTGTAGAAGGAACCCCTGAGAAATTATTATGGTAGGCTCACTAAGGTGTATATGGAGGGTGCTCTGAGATGAGTAGAAAGAGCTCAGTGAGTTGTTTATAGAAGACCTTTGAGATGAGTAGTGAGAGTTCTCTGACATAAGGAGGATAGGGGGATACCCACCTGTGGAGGAAGGCTGTCTGTTGTGTATAGGTAGGACTCTCTGAGATGAGTATGGAGGGCACTCTTATTTTTTTGTATAGGTTCTCTGAGGTGGGTAGGATTGACTCTGAGTTGTGGAGGGAGGTCTCTATGAAGTGTGCAGAAAGGATCTATGAGGAGTGTAGGAGGGTTTTGTGACTAAGTCAGAGTGCAATCTCAGTTTTTTAGAAAAGGTCCTCTGAAGTGAGTAGTGATATCCCTCTGAGATGAGTAGAGAGAACACAGTGAGATATAATGGGAGGGTTCTTGGATTAGAGAAGAAGGAATCACTGAGGTGTTCAGGGAGGGTACTCACAAGAGTATTGTTAGTGTTCTCTGAGGTGTGTAGGTACAACTTTCAGTGGTGGGCAGGGAGCAAATTGTGGTGAGTCATGAGGGTTATCATAGAAGGGTATTTAGGGTTTTCTGAGGTGCATAGGAAGGGCATTCTGTGGTTTGTATTGAAGGCTCTCTTATATGTGAATGGAGGACACTGAAGTGTGGAGGGAGGACTCTGGGCTGTATAGGGTGGGCTATCTGAGGTGATTAGCAGGGACACACAAGCGTGTAGGGGTGACACTCTGTGTGAGTAGTGAAAGATCTCTGAGATGACTAGGAAGAACACACTGAAGTGTGAGGTGTGAAATGATGGCTCTATAAGGTGTGTAACAGGGCTCTCTGAAATGTGAAGGTAAGGCTTTCTGGGCTGTGTAGAGGTTGTGTGTGGTATGTAGGAAGGGCTTTCTTAGGTGTGTAGTGTGAATGCAGTGTGAATGAAGCATCTCTAAGGTGTGCATGGATGCCCATATGCAGTGTGTAGAAGGGTGCTTGAGGTGCACAGGGAGGGTTTTCTGGATGTGTAGGGAGGTGTTTCAGGTGTGTGGGAATGCCTCACTGAGGTATGAAGGTAAGGCTAAGGTACATAGCGAGCACCTCAGAGGTATATCAGGAGAGCCCACCAAGTGTATGGGAGGGTTTTATGGAATTTCTGGGAGAGCTTCTTGTCATGAGTGGAAATGCTCCCTTAGGTGAGTAAGGTGGGCTATTTGAGGTGTACAGGGAAGCCTTTAGTGGTGAGTCAAAGATGTTATTGGCTAGGCTATAAGGGCAATGACCAAAGAGACTCCATTTTACCCTGAGACTTGATGTCATATAGAAAATGCTTCTCCCATGTGAATTCCCCACCTCTGTACCCATCAACAGTTGCTTAGCTAGCATATTTGGCAACACAAAATGGCAATTCTTATATAATATAAAATTTTTCTCTTTTTGGATCCCATTTTTCTTGGACAGTGTACCCTGTCAGAGAATGATTATCCAGATGTTAGTAACCATTCTTTAACTTGTACCCGACTAAGGTCATTTTTACCCACTTCCCCTTCCACTTATGATTTTAGATCTCATGATGTTAGTTTGTAGTTTTGAGTCATAGCAACAGCCACTTATTATTAATGTACTGACATGCTTTACTTATGGTATAAAACCCCTGAAACCCTATGCTTGGCGCTGTCCTTCCAATAGTCATTTTGGGCATTGTGTGAGACAGTCACCTGGCTGGCTAATAAAGACCCTCAAATTTGGACTTCTCATTGGTGTTCAGTCAGTTCTTAAGTTGAATTCCACAACAGACAGGGCTGTCCATGGTGTGTAGAGTGCTTGAAGAGGAAGAGAGTGAAGAGTCTGGACTGTGTAGGGAAGACTCTCTGAGTTTCATTTGGAGGACACCAAAGAGAGTAGAAAGGGCTCGCTAAGGTTTGTAGGGGCTTCCCTCTAAAGTGAGTAGTGACAGATGTCTGAGGTGAGTAAAGAGGAATCACTGAGGTGTGAAAGTAGAGATCTATGAGATGTGTAACAAGGTTCCCTGAAGTGTAATGGGAGGACTTTCTGAGGTGTGTTGGAAGGACTTTCTGGGGTGTGTACGGATTTCTCAATGTGTTGCCCAGAAAAACGTCTCCACAGTGTGTCTGTAGAGCCCATAAGGTGTGTCCGATGGGTGCCCTGAAGTATGAAGGGGGCCTCTTGGTCATGTTGGAGTCTCTGAGATGAGTAGGGAGGGCTCTCTGTGTGTTGTAGTTTATGTTTTGTGAGGTGCATATGATGACCCTCTGAGGTGTGTAGGAAAAGTGATTGAGGTGAGCAGGGGAGGTTTTGAGGTATGTAGAGAGGTGTCTAAGAGGTGTGGAGGGAGGACTCTCTAAGGTGTAAAGGCAGAATTCTCTGAACTGTGTATGGAGGCTCCTCTGTGGTATTTAAGGTGTCCACTTTGATGTGTGCAGGAGGGATTTATGAGGTGTGTAAGAGGGCTCCTTCACTAGAGTTGGAGTGCTCCCTTAGGTGACAAAGGAGTGCTACTTGAGGTGCATAGGATAGGACTCAGTGGTGATAGAAAGGGCCCTCTGTTGTGTAAAGCATGGCCTTGCATAGAAGTATAGTAAGAAATCTGGGATGTGTTGGGAGGATCTTCTTAGATGTATAGGGGGTGTGCTCTGAGATGAGTAGAAAGGACTTACCCAGATGTGTAGGGACCTTCCTGACTTTCCTCTAATGTGAGTGTAAGAGGAAGACAAAGCTGCAATGCAGACAACCCTCCCCCTGCCACCCAACCCCCATTAAGAAATGCCAGTAATATGGGACATTGTCCTAGGAAAGAGGCAGGAAATGAGCAGAGACAAGCCAACAGAAAGGCTACTTTGTCTGCAACATACAAAGTCTCAGGGGCAGAGCTACACAAGCCCTTTGGAAAGAACATCAAGATGCCATGGGCCCTAGATGCCAGATGTGGAACTACAGGACCATTTTGTCCAGCTGGATTGTGATCTTTCTTTGGTCCCATCCTTCTTTCTATGCCCCTATTTTTGTAAATGAAATGTTTAAACCGTAACTCTATATGTTGGATATTTGTAAATTGTTCTTAATTTTATTTTATAGGAGCTTACAATGGGAGATGGCCTTGAGGCTCAAAGACTTTGGACTTGAACTTTGAACAGTCTTGGAACTGTTGAAACTATGGGGACTCCTGGAAATGGACTAAATGCATTTTAATTGTCAGATGAGTGTGAGTTTTGTGGGGACAGAGGAGGAATGCTATGGTTTAAATATGAAGTGTCCCCCAAGGCTAATGTGTGAGATACTGCTTCCTGGTTCAGAGGAGGAATGAGTGGGTTGGGAGAATCTTAACCCAATCAGTGATTTAATCCCCTGATAGGGATTAACTGAGTGATAATTGAAGTGGAAAGGTGTGACTGAAGGAGATTGGAATTGGGGCATGGCTTTGGGGTATATAATTTGTCTGGAGAGTGGAGATTCTCTTCTTCCTGATGATATGAGCTGCTTCTCTCTGCACACTCTTTCACCATGATATTCTGCCTCACCTCAAGCCCAGAGGAATGGAGCTGGCCTTCTATGGACTAAGAGCTCCGAAACTGTGAGCCCTCAATTACCTTTCCTCCTCTATAATTGTGCTGGTCAGATCATTTAGTCACAGCAGCAAAAAAGCTGACTAAAACAGGAATGCTCTCTGGGGCATTCAGTGAGGGCCCTCTGAAGTGTGCAGGTGTGTCGGAGGGACACTTGTCGTGAGTGAGCATGCCATAAAGTGAGTATGGAGAGCTATTTGAAGTGCAGAGGGAAGTACTAGGAGGTGAGTAGAAAGTGCCCTTTGAGGTGTAATAAGGGTTCTCTGAGATGAGAAGGAACAGTAAGTGTTTTAGAAAGGGCTTACAAAGGAGTAGAGTTTGGACTCACTGAGGTGTGTAGAGTCACCTTTCTGAGGAGTGTAGGGAGGGCACTCTGAGGTGTGCAGGAAGGGGCCTCTAAGCCATGTAGGGAGGGCTTTATGAGGTATTTCTGAGGGTTTTATGAGGTATTTCTGACATGTGTGGGAGGGTCCCCAGAAGTTATTAGTTGGAGTTCACTGAGGTATATATTGAGGGTACACATAAGTGAATAGAAGGTACTCATTGAGTTGTTCACAGAGGGCCCTCCAAGTTGAGTAGGGGAAGTTCTCTGTGGTAAGT
This sequence comes from Glaucomys volans, assembly GCA_020662805.1. NCBI lineage: Eukaryota > Metazoa > Chordata > Mammalia > Rodentia > Sciuridae > Glaucomys > Glaucomys volans. Next base: position 21,559 of record JAJEJO010022230.1, on the reverse strand, counting down.
AGGGAGGATACACTGATCTTGAATGAAAGGCTCTCTGTGGTGAGTAGATAGGACTTTGAGGTGTGTAGGAAGGCACATTGTGTTTTGTAGTGTAGGTTTTCTGAAGTGGGAAGGGTTGGCTCTCTGAGGTGTGTGGGAAGGTCCTTACGAGGTGTAGGAGCATTTTTAACTAAGTAATAGTGCTATGTGAGTAGTGAGATTACTTTGGGATGATAAGGAAAACAAATGGTGTGATAGGAACATTCTTTAAAATTATTAGATAATTCTGAGGGGTCCAGGGAGGCCCTCAGTGAGTATGGTGTGGGCTCTCTGGGGTGTGAATGTACTGCCCTTGGTGGTGTGCAGGGGCAGATTTGTGATGAGTACTGAGCACTATCTTAAGTGAGTAGTCAGGGTTTCCTGATGTGTTTAGGGAGAACCTTCTAAGGTGTCTATGGAAGTCTTAGTGAGATGTGAGGTAGGACTCTTTGGGAAATGTAGGGAGAACTCTGATGTGTATGGAGTGGGTTATCTGAGGTGATTAGAAATGACACACGGGAGTTGTAGGGATGACCTCCTAATATGAGTAGTGAGAGACCCTGAGATAAGTAGTGGGAACACACTGGTATAAAATGAGGGCTTTATGAGGTGTAACAGGGCCCCTGACATGGGAAGGGAGGGTTTTTGTGGTGTGTTGAGTGGCTGTGTGTTCACTGGCTGTATGTAGTGAGGGTTCCCTGAGGTGTGTAGGAAGCACTTACTAAGGTGTGTAGGGATTGCGTGGGCTTCATGTGAGTAGGAAGGGCTCCTAGATGTGTATGTGGAGGGCACTCTGAGGTAAGTAGAAAGGGTTGTATACAGAGGAAATAAGTAGAAAGAGTAAGTAAGTAGAAAGAGAAGTAAGTAGAAAGAGTTGTATACAGAGGAAATCCTGAGGACCATAGTCACAGTTCTGTGAGATGAGGGCCCTCTGAATTGTTAGGAGGACTCCATGAGGAGAGTGGCAGTGCTCCCTTAGGGTAGCTAGGAGGGTTATTTTAGGCGAATAAGGAAGGCTTCTGTGGTGAGGAGAAAGGGTGCTCTGGGATGTGCAGTGAGGGTTCTCTGATGATTGTACATGGGTTCTCTGAGATATTCCATGGGGATTGCAGAGGAGTATAGTGAGGACAAACTGAGGTGTGTAGGGATATCTTTCTGAGATGTGCAGGTGCTGCTCCTGATGTAAGTAGTGAGGACTTTCTGGGATATGTAAGGGGGACCCTGTAAGTTGTGTAGGGAGGACTCTCTCAGGTTTGTAGGGAGGGACCTCTGAGCTGTGTAGGGAAGGTTCTAGAACATGTGTAGGAGAGCTCTAGGACGTGTGTAGGAGGGCTCTGGGACGTGTGTAGGAAGGATCTAGGAGCTGTGTCAGAGGGCTTGCTGTGTGTGAGGCACCCCCTGAGGTGCATATGGAAGGCTCACTTAGTGTATTGGGAGGGTGCTGTGAGTTGGGCTTGGAGGGCCTTCTGAGGTGAGTACTGAGAGCTTTCTGAGGTGAGCAGGGAGGACACACTGATGTGAAAGGCATGGTCTGGGAGTTGTGGACAGAGGGCTCTCTGTGCTGTGTAGGTAGGACTCTGGGATGAGACGGGAGGGTTCCCTGAGCTTTCTGGTGTAGGTTCTCTTAGGTGTATAGGAAAGACTCTTTGAAGGGCATCAGGATGACTCTCTGAGGTGTGAAGGAAGGGCTTTCTGGAGTGTGCAAGGAGGTCTGTGTAAGTTCAGTAATGATCTATGAGGGGTGTGGTAGGGATCTTTGAATAAGTGAGAGTGCTATCTCAGTTTTGTAGAAAAGATCCCCTGAAATGAGAGTGAGATCTCTCTAAGATGAGTAGGAAAAACACACTGAGGTATGATGTGAGTTCTCCTTGAGAGGAGAAGGAATCTCTTAGGGGTTCAGGAAGGGCACTCATGAGAGTACCATGAGGATTTTCTGACATGTGTAGGTATGGTCTTGAAGCTGCTCAGGGAGGAATGTGGTGAGTAGTGAGGGCTATCTGAGATGTGTAGGTGGGGTTACCTGAGGTGTGTAGGAAGGGCATTCTGAGGTTTACGTGAAAGGATCTCTGAGATGTGTACTGAGGTATAGAGCGAGGGAGCTCTGAGGTGAGTAAGAGGGCTCATCAAGGTGTGTAGGAATGGTCCTTTAATGTGAGTAATGGGAGATAACTGAGATAAGTAGGGAGGATACGCTGAAATGGGGAAGAGGGCTCCATACATGTGTGCAACAAGGCTCTCTGAAGGGAGAAGGGAAGGCTTTCTTAGGTGTGTCCCTGGACTTTCTGTTGTGTGTGGAAAAGTCTCTCAGAGGTGTGTAGGGAATGCTCAGTGAGATGTGAGAAAGGGTACCTGAGATGTGTATGCACTGCCCTTTGGGGTGTGTAGGAAGGTCAATTAGTATGAGTACATAGTATGGCTTTCTGAAGGGTGTAGGGGAGAGTCTGGAGGTGTTAGGAAGGGGTCTCTAAGATTTAAAAGGAGGGCTTTCTCAGGTGTGTATGGTGGGCTCTCTGAGGTGAGTAGAAGGGCGAAGTAGAAGGTGTTTAGTGAGGGCTTGCAAAGAAATACAGTGAGGAATCACTGAGGTGTGTAGGGCCAGCTCTCTGAGGTGTGTAGGGACTGCTCTTGAAGTAAGCAATCAGGGCTTTCTGAAGTGTGCAAGGAGGGAAATTGTAGGTGTGTAGGGAGGGTTCTCTGAGTTTTGTAGGGAGGGGCCTCTGAGCTGTGTAGGGAGGACTCTATGAGGTGTGTAGGAGGCTACTTGACGTGAGAGTGAGAGTCCCCCAAAGTGTGTAGGGAAGGCTCACTGAGCTATGTATGGAGGGCACCCTGAGGTGAGTAGTAGGGCTCAATGAGTTACGTATGGGGAGCTTTCTGACGTGAGTACTGAGTGCTCTCTAAGATGAATCAGGAAGACAAGTTGATGATGAAGGGAGGGCTCTCTGAGGTGTTGAGGGAGGGCTATGTGTGGTGTGTATTTAGGACTCTGAGATGAGCAGGGAGGGCTCTCTGAGTTTTCTACTGCAGGTGCTCTGAGGTGTGTCAGGAGGGCTTTGAGGTGCACAGTAATGGCTCCTGAGGTGTGTAGGAAGGTCTTCATGAGCTGTGCAGTATTCATCCATGAGAGTGTAGGAGGAATTATTCTGTGATTAGGATTGGTGTCTAAGTTGTGCAGAAAGGGCCCTCTGAAGTGATAGTGAGATCTCTCTGAGATGAGGTGTGGTGGGAATGATCTTTAAGGAGAGTAGAAAGAACCTCTTAAGTGTTCAGAGAGGGCACTCAAAAAATAGGACATGTTCTGCCTGAGGTGTGTAGACATAGCCCTTTGAGGTGTGTAAAGATAGATTTTTTTGAGAGTATGAGGACTATCTGAGATGTGTAGGTAGGATTTTCTGAGGTGTGTAGCACAGGACCTCTGAAGTTTAAATTGGTGGTTCTCTGATATACTTAGAAGGGACTCTCTCAGGTGTGCAGGGGGGACTCCCCGAGATGCATAAAGCTCCTTCTGAAGTGTTTAGGTATTGTTCAATGAGGTGTGGAGGAGGGGCCTCTCAGGTGTGTATGAATGGCCCTTTGGGATGTGTAGGTACAACTATTGATGGAAGTAGGAAGGAATATCTTAGATGTGTAGGGAGGAGTTTTGAGGTGTGTAGGAAGGGTTCTCTGAGGCATAAATGAGGGCTCTCTTAGGTGCATAGGGAGAGCTCACTGAGGTATGTAGGGAGGGAGCTATGATGTGTGTAGGAGGGCTTTATGGGTTGTATAGGAGTGCCATTGATGTGAGTGGGAGTGCTTTCTTAGGTAAGTAGGAAGGGTTCTTTGAGGTGTATACATAAGCCCTCCATGTTGAATAGAAAGGGGTCTCTGAGGTATGTAGTGAGGGTTCTCTGGGGTGAGTAGAACAGCTCTCTGAGATGTTCAGTGAGGGCTTGCAAAGGAATATAATGTGGACTCACTGAGGTTTAGGGACATCTTTCTGATGTGTGTAGGGACTGCTTTTGAGGTGAGTGGAGAAGGCTTTCTGAGATGTGTGAAGAGGAAAAAGGCATGTGTGGAGGTCTGTCTGAGGTGTGTAGGGAGGGGACATTGAGTTGTGTCAGGAGGTCTCAATATGATGTCCAGGAGGGCTCTATCAGGCTTCCTGACAAGGATGGGGGAGTCCCCTCGAGGTTTTTAGTGAGGGCTCAGGCAGGTGTATAGGGAGGTGAGAGAAAAGGCTCAATGAGTCATGTGTGGAAGGCTTTTGCAGTGAATAGTGAGAGGTCTCTGAGATGAGAAGTGTGGACACACTGATGGTGAAGTTAGGGTTCTGTGAGCTGGGGAGGGAGGGTTGTTTGTGAAGTGTAGGTAGGGCATTCTGATTTGAGTAGGGAGGGCTCTCTGAGCTTTTTAGTGTTGGTTCTCTGAGATGTATAGGGTGGGATCTCTGAGGTATCTAGTGAAGTCTCTTAGGTTTTCAGGAGGGATCTATGAGGGGCTTAGGAGGGCTTTTGACTGGATAGAGTGCTATGTCAGTTGTGTAGAAAGGGACTTCTGAAGTGAGTAGTGGGATCTCTCTGAGGTGATTAAGAATACACTGAGGTGTGATGGGAGGGTTCTCTGAGGAGAGTAGAAGTAATCTCTGAGGTATTTAGGGTGGCACTCACAGGAGTGTCACATGGGCTCTCTGAAGTTTGTAGGTTCGGCCATTGGAGAAGTGTAGTGAGTAGTGTGGGCGATCTGATTTAGGATTTTCTGGGGTGTGGAATATGGATGTTCTGAGGTTTGAATAGAAGGCTGTTTGAGGTGGGTAGGGGGCCTTTCTGGGGTTGTAGGGAGGAATATCTGTGGTTATAGGAAGGCTTTCTGAGGTGCACAGGAAGGTGCTGTCAGGATTGTTTGGAAGGCCCTTTGGTATGTGAAGGGAGGAATCCCTGGGGTGTGTAGGATGCACTATCTGCAGTGCATAGGGAGGGGCTCTACAGTGAGTACGAAGGACTCACCGAGATGTGTAGGCATATCACTCTAATGCGAGTAGTGAGAAATACCTGAGATGAGTAGGAGAAAACACTGAGATGTGAATGGAGGGCTTTATCTAAGTTGTGTATGAACAGCCCTCTGGAGCATGTAGGGAGGACATCTGATGTGAGTCAGGAGGGCTTTCTGAGGTAGTTAGGGAGCAGTACTTAAGGGAAGTAGGACGAGCTCTCTGAAGTGTGAAGAGAGGGTTCCCTGAAGTTTGTAGGGAGGGCTCACTGAGGTATGTAGGAAGGTCTCTTGAAATATGTGGGAGAGCGTTATGAGGTGTGTAGAGGGGCTCCTTGACATGAGTGGGAGTGCTCCTTAAGGTGAGTAAGGAGGGCATTTGAGGTGTGTGGGGAAGGCCTCTGGTGAGAAGGTCTCTCAGGTGTTTAGTGGGAACTTGCAAGGGATTGCACTGAGAACCCATTGAGGTGTGCAGGAACTGCTCTTGAGGAGAAGAGAGGGCTCTCTTAAGTGTAGCAAGGGCACTCTGAGGTGTGTAGGGAGAGCTCTCTGAGGTTATTAGGGAGGGCCTCTGAGCTGTGTAGGGAGGGCTCTATGACATGTGTAGAAGAGCTCTATGAGGTGTCAGAGGGCTCCTTGAACTGTGTGGAAGACCTGCTGAGGTAATTAGAGAGGACTCACTGAGGTGTTATGGAGGGCACTCTGAGGTGAGTAGAAAGGGCTCAGTGAGTTGTGTACAGAGGGACTTATGAGGTGAGCAGTGAGAGTTCTCTGAAATGAGTAGGGAGGACACACAGATTTTGACAGAAGAGTTCTTAGGTGTGCAGGGAGGACAATCTGTGGGTGTAGTTAGGACTCTTCCAGATAAGTAGGGAGGGCACTTTAATTTTACAGTGTAGGTTCTCTGTTTTGGGTAGAGTTGGCTGGCTGAGGTTTTGCACTGTGTCTCTATGATGTGTGGAGGGGGCATCTATGAGGGGTGTAGGAGGGGCTCAGAGCAAGTAAAGAATGCTTTCCCAGTTTATATAGGCCCTTCTGAAGGGAGCAGTAAGATTTCTCTGAGATGAATAGGGGGAACACACAGTGGTGTGATGGGAGAGGTCTTTGTGGAGAGTAGAAGGAGTCTGCATTTTACAGGGAGGTCACTCAAGTATTGTGATGGCTCTCTGAGGTGTGTAGGGAGGGCTCGATGACATGTGTAGAAGAACTCTCTGAGGTGTGTAGGCATGGCCCTCCATGATTTGCAGGGACAGATATGTGGTGAGTAGTGAAGGTGAATGAAATGTGTAGCTAGGATTTTCTGAGGCACATAGGAAGGGCATTCTGAGATGTGTATGAAAGGCTCTCTGAAGTGTGAAGGGAGGACTTTCTGAGGTGTGCAGAGAGGCTGTGTGTGGTGTGTAGTGAGGGCTTTCTGTAGGCATTGCTAGTGAGATTCAGAGGAAGCACCTTTAGGGTGTGTATGGACAGCCCTGTGAGGTGTGTAGGAAGTGTTCTCTGAGGTATGAATGGAGGCCTCTGTGGTGTGCAGAGAGGAGCCACTGAAATGTGTATGGTGGACTTCCTGTGGATTGTAGCTTAGGTTTTCTGAGGTGGGCATGGATGGCTCTCTAAGGTGTGTAGGGATGTCTCTCTAAAGTGCATAGGTAGGGTGATTGATGTGAGTCAGGAGTGTTTCTGAGGTGTGTGGATGTGTCTTTGACATGTGTAAGAAAGTATCTCTGAAATATGAATGGGGGTTCTCTGAGCTGTGTAGTGATGGCTTTCCGAGTTTTGGAGGGAGGACCCCCTGCACGGTGAAGGAGGTGTGTATGTGGGCTTCTGGGTGTGAGTTTGATTGTCCCCTAGGTGAGGAGAAAGAATGAATTGAGGCAGAAATTGAAGTACTCCATGATGAATAGAAAGGACTCTCTGAAATACAGGGAGGTTCTCTGAGTGGTTGGGCATCCTGAGGTGTTTAGTGAGGGTTCACTGAAGGTTAGAATAATGATTCACTGAGGTGGGCAGGGACATCCATATGAGGTGGGAAGGGACTGCTCTTGAGGCAGGTAGTGAGTGCTTTATGAAACGTGCAGGCAGGGCTCTATGAGGCGTGTAGGGAAGGCTCTATGAGGTGTCAGAGGGCTCCGTGACATGTGTGGGAAGGCCCCTTGAGGTTACTAGGGAGGGCTCCCTGAGGTGTTTGTGGAGCATGCTCTGAGGTGAGTACCAAGTGCTCAGTGGGTTGTGCATGGAGAGTCTTCTCAAGTGAGAAGTGAGAGATCTCAGATGAGTAGGGAGGAACACAGGGGTTGAAGGGAGGGCTCCCTGAGGTGTGGAGGGCTTCTTCAATGAGTTGCAGATTCAACGTCTCTAGGGTGTGCATGGATAGCCTACTGAGGTGTGTAGGGAGGGCTCTGTCAGCTGTGTAATGTCCGTTCTCTGAGATGTGTAGGGAGGGTTCTCTTATGTGTGTAGGGAGGTCTTCCATAGGGGTATAGGGAGGACTCAGGTGTGTAGGGAGGACTCTCTGTGGTATATAGGGAGGGTGCTCTGTGGTGAGTAGAAAGAGTTTGCTGTGGTGTGTAGGGACTGCCCTTTGATGTGACTCATGAGAGATTTCTGATATGATTGAAAAGGAAAAACTGAGTTGTGGGAAAAGGGCTGATTGAGGTGTGTAGTAGGCTCTCTGAATTGTTAAGAGAGGGAGAATTGAGGTGTGCACAGAGGCTGTGTGTGGTGTGTAGTGAGGGTACCTGAGGTGTGTAGGAGGGCTCTGTGACATGAGTGGGAATGGTCCCTAAGGTGAGTAAGGGCTCTCAAGGTGCATAGGGAAGACCTCTGGGGTGAGGGAAAGGGACATCTGAGAGGTAAAGTGAGGGCTTGTAAAGGAGTAAGTTAGGATTCACTGAGGTGTGTAGGGACTGCTCCTGAGGTGCACAGTGAGCGCTATCTGCTATGTGTGGGGAGGGCACACTGAGGTGTGTAGGGAAGGCTCCATGTGTTGAGTCACAGGGACCTTGAGGTTATTAGGGAGGGCACACTGAGGGGTATGGGGAGAGTGCACTGAGGTCAGTAGGAAGTGCTCAGTGGGTTCTGTACTGAGGGCCGTCTCAGGTGGGTAGAGAGATTTCTCTGAGATGAGTAGGGAGGACACACAGGTCTTGTATGAGGTGTACAGGAGGAATATATGAAGGGGGTAAGGGTTTTTTTTTTAGTAAGTCAGAGTGCTATCTCACTTGTGCAGAAAGGGCCCTCAGAAGTGAGTGGTGAGATTTCTCTGAGTTGAGTAGGGAAAATACACTGAGGAGTGATAGAAGGGATCTTTGAGGAGAGTAGAAGGAAGGTGTTCAGGTAGGACACTCACAGGAGTGTTCTAGGGTTCTCTGAGGTGTGTAGGTATGGTTCTCAGTGCTGAGCAGTGAGGTCTGTCTCAAATGTGTACTTACAGTTTTCTGAGGTGTGTAGAAAGGTATTTTGAGGTTTATATGGATGGTACACTGAGATGTGAAGGGAGGAATTTCTGGGGTGTGTAGGGAGGACCCTTTGGGATGCATAGGGTGTGCAATCCCAGGTGAGTAGAAAGGACACTTGAGGTATGTAGGGATGTCCCACTAATGTGAGTAGTAAGAGATCTCTGGTACAAATAGGAACGACACACTGCCTTGTGACACTCGGGCTCTCTGAGATGTGTAACAAGCCACTCTGAAGTGGGAAAGGACGGTGATTTGAGGTGTGTAGCAAGGCCTCTCTGAGGTGTCTAGTAATTGCTCTGTGTTGAGGAGGAAGTGTCTCTAAGGTGTGCATGACTGCCCTTTGCAGTGTGTGGGAGGAAAGCCTGAGATGAGAAGCTGCTTGCTGTGTGTGGGAAGAGTCCTCATGTGATGTGTAGTGAGGTGACTTTGGGGTCTGTAGGAATTGCTTTCTTAGGTGTAAAGGCAGGGCTACCTGAATTGACTAGGGAGGGTTTGCACAGGAGTATAGGGAGGGCTCTAGGTTGTGTAGCAAGGATTCTCTGAGGTGAGTAGAAAGGGCTCCTTAAAGGGTGTGGAAACTGGTCCCTAATGTGAGTAGTCAGACATTTCTGAAATGATTAGAGAGAGATCACTGAGATGTTGATCAGGGCTCTCTGAAACATGACAGAAGGCCTTTCTGAGTGTATAGAGAGGCTGTGTGGTGTGTAGTGAGATTGTGAGTCAGTAGAAAGGCCTTTCTTGAGGTGTGAAAGCACTGCTCAATGAAGTATGGAGGAAGCCTCTCCAGGTGTGTGGACAGCCCTCTGAGGTCAGTAGGAAGGGTGCTTGATGTGACGAGGGAGGGCTCCTGGGGTGTGTATGGAGCTGTCTCTGAGGTGTGTAGAAAGGTGACCTGGAGGTGTGTAGGGAGGGGTATTGAGGTGTGTAGGAAGGGCTCCCTGAGGTCTTCAGGGAATGTCCTCTGAGATTTGTAGGAGGGCTCTGTGAGGTAGGTAGGTAGGACCCTCTGAAGTGTGCAGAGGGCTGTATAAGGTGTGAGGTAGCTTTCCTTGAGGTGAGCAGGCACACCCGGAATAGACACAATCAGCCTTTAATTCCTAGTGCACAAGGCCCTTGTCCTGGTTCCTCCTTGGCGACAACTGTGGATGCACAGTCTTCCAGAATTTTGCCTAGGTTTCACTGTCTTGTGGGTTATTAAAGAAATGTCCCTTTAGTCGCCCCCACCTCTCTTTGTTGTCTTGTGGAGGGAAGGCCTTCCCGGTTTATCTGTGTTGGTCAGGCAGGCCCCTTCCCCTCACCTCCTGTTTGTCAAGAGGCTGTGAATCTGTCACAGTCACACGTTACCTGCAGGTAACCATTTGTTCTCTTCCTCTGGCTGATATTCTTATATCCTCAGTGATTCTACAATCAAAGCTAAAAATGCACTATTTTGAAAATGGACCACTGGACTTTCTGTTTCTCACTAAAGGACCACCAAAACCTCCTAGGGAAATACAGGAAAAGGAAGACATGGTTGTTATGCGTCATTAGTTCTAAGGACACAGGCATCTGTGTTACTGGGTGAGGGCCATCCAGGCATAGCCTACAGGTGAGGTGTGAGATCCCCCAAGTGTGTTCTGTCCATTTTGGTAGATAGACATTGTCGTTCTGAAACTGGGTGACATTGACAGGTTGATTTTCTTGTAGAGGAGAGTTTTCATAGGCCTAGTCCCATGCAGATTTTCCTGTTATTTACATCACAGCTTTTTATAAGGTCACTGGAAACACTTTGAAAGGCATATTTCTATTTGTGCATTTTCATAGGGTAACTGTGGTAATTCATCACATGTATACAAGTTGTAGTAATCAGATCATAACAATAAGCATTTCCATCTCTTCAACTCTTAATTAGTTTTGTGTTGGTAAGTTCATTTTGAAGCACATTTTAGGGCATTTTTAACAACACTTAACCCTGCTGTACCACAGAAGGACCAAAAGTTATTTCTCCACTCTGTTCCTGTTGCCCCTCACTACACTCTTGCCATCTGTCCACTCTCTGCCCTTCCAATTCTGTGGTGAACACTATTCCATTCTCTTCTACTAGATTTACTTATTGCTCCCTACAAATGAATGAGAACATGTGATGTTTATTCTTTGGGATCTGGTGCATTTCACTTAACATGATGAAGGTCATTGGTCATTTTTTTATGGTAAGGTGCACAGAACAAAAAATTACCACTTGATTCTCAGAGTACAGGTCAGAGTCCATAAGCACATCCATACTATTGAAAAAACACTAACCACCCATCTCCAGCACTTTGTTTCTTCTCAAACTCTCCCTCTGTATCTGTCAGTGAACCTCCTCACTGATTCCCCTTAGTTCCTGAAAATGGCCATCCTGTCTTCTGTCTGTATAAGTTTCTACTCTCAGTTCCACATTCTACATTAGAGTTTTATAGCATTGGGTTTAAAAAGTATTTCTAGATGTAGTCCACACAATGCCTTTATTTTACTTTTTTATTTTCATGTGGTGCTGAGGATGAACCCAAAGCCTCACATGTACCAGACAAGCGCACTACCACTGAGCCAAGAGTCCAGTTCCAGCATTGACCTTTCTGGGACTGACAGTTTAATTGCAATAATGACTTCAAGATTCACAAAATACTCCCTCAAACGTTTATCTTTCTGTTCCAGGTGGAATTATATTCCATGTTGTGCCCAGCCACATTTTGTTTGACATTCACATGCTTTGGGACATTGAGTTGTTTCCACCATGGGATATTATTAATAACACTACTATGAACACTGGAATACATATGATAACTTGAGTCCCTACATCCAGATTTTAGCAGATCAATACAATGAAATTGTTGGACCAGGTGGTCATTCAGGGAAAGAAATATTGACATATGTACTTGGACAAAATACAGTTAATTGAAGGACGTGTTAAAAAGTGCTGTACACTTTCAGTGTGTTAATAAGTGGCTAACCCAGGCCATGAAGGTGAGACTCATAAGAATCACTTGCTGACACCAAGCATATACATTGGGCCATTGTGTTATCTCCAAAAGGTATATGATTGACATTTCTATTGCATATTTGTTATTCACAGGTCTCAAACTCCACAAATTTAACACAACATGCACATCTCCATATTCACTTTATCTACAGAGCATATGTTCTATGCCTTGATTTCTTGTTCAGAAGCTAGTGTATTGGCACATTAAGACAACTTGTCCTTCCCTCAGTCATTAAACATGTGCTCTCTTTCCCAAAAATGATTTCAAGAAGTTAAAAAGTCATCTTTCAGAACAGAGGAGCAAGAAAGGACTGGTTGTGGCATAGGCATTGGACAACATCATCTGGATAGAATGACAAACATGGTCATTGTTCTACATAGTTCTTGAGGATGAGAAGATACAGTCCAAACAGTACATGAAGATAAAGGAACTCATGAGCAGCAGGATGGTTCAGGTGGCCCTCTCTACAGGGGATGCTTTTGGAGACAGGCTGTGAAGGTGCTGGAAGTGCCTCTTATGCCTGCACAAGAGAGCCACCATGTATCCACTCGAGAGGGCCATGAGCCCTATAAGAAAGACATTCTGGAATATACTCAATATGGAAAATAGATGCCTGAGGAAGTAACTCATTGGTAAGATTTTGCAAGATTCAGCAATAAAGACAAGATCATGTCAGGTCACAATTTGGATGGCAGTAGAAGAGAAAGAAAATTGAGCACTCAAGGACATGTAGAAGACCCACATGAACAAAAGGGAACACAGTATCTGATGTGGAGACTTATGATTGAACTTTGCCAAGCAGGAGCTTCTAGCACTGAGGGTGATGGCCTGGAGGGTGCTCAGCAGGCAGGTGGCACAAATGGAGAAGCCCCTCAAAAACCTATGCAAGTAGATAGGTGATTTACATTTGATGTCATCCCCAAAATCCTGAGACACAAAAACATTTGTAGCTATGTAACCCATAATCATCAGCATCCCTATGTGGATTAGGGCCAAGAGACCAACAATGAGGTCCATGGGCTTGAGCCAGTGCTGGAGAAGGAGTGTGAGGATGTAGAAGAGAAGAAGGGTGGTGTTGACTGAGATCCCAATGCCAATTTCAGAAAAAAAATGCATTTCTTATGCTAATATACTCATATAGTTGGTAGGTCTTTTTCATCTTTTGAGCAAGGAATCATATAGTACATATCTTAGGAGAAAATGAAGAAAGACATCTTTATTTCAAATAGTAACACCTTCATCAACCTCACCCTACACCTTACCATCAGGAAATGTGAGGACTCACCCCAACACACGCTTTTCCTACTCCAGAATTGAAGTCTCTCTGATATCCTCCAGGTACCATTTTTCTATTATTACCAAATCACTTCTGGATTGTGTACTGATTGTTGGGCTCCCACTGTTCATTAGCTTTCCTATATGCTCAGAATTAACATATATTATTGAAACACTTTTTTATTATAATCTCATCCTGAGATTTTCTGAGGTAGTGTCCTACTTGGTCTTCACCTTTCCTTTCTTGGCTAAGCCACAGGCACATAATCAAAACTCGGCAATTTTTGGTGAGTTCAATTGGGAGTATTGTGTAATAGTAGAGAATTCCAACTTTCTCAAGAAATGGATCTCAATGAAGGAGGTGTACACATAGGTATATTATTGCAATGCTGTTTTTATTCTGGTCTATCATTAGATCTAACATCTTTAATTCATCAACTGAGATAAAATTTAGAATTCTCTAAAACACCTGGTTTGCATTTTCATCCATGATCTCCATTGAGTTCCTTGTGACCTTGAGCAGTATATGATGGCCAACCTGGATCATCTCATCTATAAAATATGGGCAGTCATTCTACCTGAATTCTAGAGCAGTTATGTGTGAAAGAAAATGAAGTACCAAAAAATGGAAGTGTTTGGTCAAAAAGTTAATGACCTGTAGAAATATTTTCCATTTTTAATTATGAGTTCCTCAGATATATGACTGGTGAGAATTAATTCAGTTCTTTTTAAAAACAATATTTTGAGTTGTAATGGACACACTACTTTATTTTGGTTATTTAAAATTTTATGTGGTGTTGGGGATCAAACTCACTGCCTCATGCATGCTAGGCAAGCGCTCTGCCACTGAGCCACAACCCCAGCCCTAATTCAGTTCTTTTAATAAAAATTACCTCTGTTGATGCCTCAAAAAAATTTCATAATGTTAGTACATTTTAGCAATATATGTAGAAAGATCTTTGGTGCTATTTTAGGACTGTGTTTTAATCTCCAGTGTATACCTGTTATTATCATCATCAGAATAACTATAATGTTAACCATGTCCAGTTACCAAAAATTAGTAGAAACATTTTTAATGTTTTCTACTCAGTCATGTGGAATTTGGGTGGTAATTAAATATAGATTCAGAGTCATTCCATTGTAAGCTTTTCATTAAAGAAAAAGCATTTGATCCAGGGCTGAGAGATGGAAATCCAAAATATCCCCAATTTTCTTCTCCAGAAGAGAAGTAAGAAGTTCTCCAATTTAGAGGCCCAAGTGTAAACTTGATAAAGAAAATTTGCTAAAAATCTACTAATGGAATATTTCCTATACAAGACATGTTTATTACTTAATTCAAGTGTTGAAATACTAGGTATACATTTTAAATCCCTTACAGCCATATGTTGAAAAATTAGTCGTCAGAAAATCATCAATGCGAGGCTAGATCATTTCATGACACTTTAGAACGTGGAGCTCCATAAGTGAGATACTAAGAGAAACAGAAAAGTTAAATATTCATGAACATGGTATACCATTTAAAATTCTGAGGTCATGTAGGTACTTTTAAAACATCTAAGGGTTGATTTTTGCTTATTTTAATTTTAAATTGGAATCTAGTATTTGTAGATGGATATGGGACCTACCATCATAATTCAACTTGTGTATACAGAGTGTGTAGTGTTCTAATCAGGGAAATTTCCATCTTCTCAAATATCATTTTTATGTTTGAAATGGGCAAATTCGTCTCTGGTTATTTTGAGTTGTGTAAGTACTTATTATGGACAGTAATCACCTTATGTGGTATAAAATCTAAGAGTTACTTTTCATTCTGAACTGTTTCTGACACTCCTCACCCATTGTCTATCTCTTTCCCTTTCTTATCATACATCTAGGAAACTTGCATTTTTGACTTCTGTATGATTAACTTTTTCATCTTCATAATTACATGAGTGGCAACATGCAGTATTTTTGGAAAATTAAAACTCTCTACCATCACTAGGTAAGAGCATCTTATTCTTAAGTAATGATCAGGTAAAATGACACACCTTTCTGCATTTATTCATTTAGTGTTTTGGTGTTGTTTCCCGTGAGCAGCCCAGAAAAAAGAATAAAAACTTATAAATCAAATGTTCATATGTACCTAAGCTTTTATGAGTCACATTTGCTCAATAGCAGTAAGTTCACTTTTGTAACATCTGTGTACATGTAAATGGCATATGCCCATTCTTAAAAATTTATTTGACAAAAGTCAAATATTAGGTGGTTGTTTTCATAGTATGTTTAAGTGGATTCATATTAGTATGGAATAAGCAACTTTAAAAACATTTTTAGGCCAGTTGCATTGGCATCTGCCTGTAATCCCACTGGATCAGGAGTCTCAGGCAGGAGGATCACAAATTCAAGCCAGCCTCAGTAACTTAGCAAATAAAAAATAAAATTGGCTGGAGATGTGGCTCAGTGGTAAGCACCCTGAGCTAAAAACAGTTTCAAAATTACTTTTTCTCAAAATAAAGTGTATCACGAATCACAGAAATATAAAACTTACAGTCTGTCATAACATTTCTGTGAAATAGATGAACTGCTTTAATTAATTTTAAACATTTGAGCCTTACAAAAGCCAATCATTGTAACACTTACTGAATGAAATGTTTTAATCACCTGTGGCTCAAGGCCATTGGATGATGTTCAGTTCAGTGTGATCTAGGAATCTATAGTCCTACAAACAGGAGTTATGAAAAGCAGGAGTGTACAGGTGATATGAATTTCCAATAATACTGAGAAATTAATGGATCTGTTTGTTCACTGCCTTACAACTATTGGAAAATTGTTTTCTGAAAGTGAATTTCTCTGTTAGTATCCATAAAACCTTAAACTCTTTCCTGATAGTATGCATCAAAAAA
Organism: Glaucomys volans; assembly: GCA_020662805.1. Classification (NCBI taxonomy): domain Eukaryota; kingdom Metazoa; phylum Chordata; class Mammalia; order Rodentia; family Sciuridae; genus Glaucomys; species Glaucomys volans. The sequence goes on along the minus strand of JAJEJO010022230.1, from coordinate 5,965 downwards.
ATGTGATGCAACATGATATAATCCTGAGCAAAACTGACTTCCTCCATGTAATGGGAGAAGAAACCACAGAAAAACTTATTTTTCTAGTTATCCTGCTATCTCCACTTTGGAACAACAAACAACTCTATCAATAAATGATGCATATCAAGTATATATAATTTAAATTGTGAAAATATATCATAGTAGTGTTCTGAAGAAAGGTCTGTAGTAAAGTGCATGCAGATGGACCATTCTTGTTAAAGAACATCCAGGGGAATAGAAACCATTCATAAACAAAAGAGAAGAGAAATCCTGTGACATGTTCCTTCCCATCTAATGCCCATCACACTCACTCCTAACACAGCACAATCCAGGAGATCAGAGGACAGAGCACAAGCTCTCTGCCATCAGTGGCCTGATCTGAGAAATACTCCTCAAATAATAGTTTACAGAGTGATACTGCCAGTTTGGCACCTGGATATGGTCTTGTGCTAGGCTCTAGTATTGTACTTCACATACTGGAGAAATCAAGCTTTCCCCAGATTGGACATTCTCTGCATGTAAGGATATGTAAATCACAGGGAATCTAACATGAACTTCTGAAATAGGTGACATTTGAAAATTCACATCTGGTAAAAGGAAGGAAAGGCTAAGTGAGCAGATGAGTAAAACATCACACATAAAAAAAGAATCCTCCAAAAAGTCAGAACTTTTGTTTTCTAGGGCTGATAGTGAACTCTGGAACACTCCTGGTTAAGACTTCCCTTATTATCTGGATCAAGGAATTGCCAAAATCATGAGGGACTGAAGGATACATGCCTCATCATCCATGTTCCTCCAAAGTAGTGAGAAGTGCTCAGACAGTGGACATGAGCTGGAGGTCAGAACATAAGCAGAGAGAATTATGGGTGAAGGAAAACTCTGTGCAAAGCCCTTGCACGGTTCAATTTTTAGGACCTTTTGGGTGGGCAGATTCCAGGGTGAAGTAGTAAAGGGAGGACACATCTGTTTTTTCATCAGCTGTGTGAGCATAATCCTTCCTCTGTCTTAGGGACATGATGACAGATACAACTTATAACTTACTTACCACTCAGGTATGAACGTGCAGCCTCACATGCTTTGCTTTGTCAATACCACATGGCACAGCTTCAACTCTATTGCCAATCCTCCCCATCCTCCCCTTCCATTCACTCAGGTAAAAATGAACAAAGGGAATCAAGAAAGTGACACTGGTTTGGGCTCCAGCAAGTAGGTTTGGGACTGAGGTTCATGTAGGCAGCACCCTCTGCCTTGAGTCACTACTTCTGCTGGGAATCTATGAAGAGCACTAGGGAGAAATGGCTGGCACCTCAGGCAAGGCAACACCATCACCCAGCAGATGTCAGTCCTGCAGGCACATTTGTTTTGTCATGAGCAAACCCTGGTGGAATGAATGGCAGTTATGTGTGAGAAGCAGAGGTGGGAACTCTAGGTTGCTTTTGTAAATTGTCAGGGTTGTAAAGAACAGCTCAGGGTTCATACTTGCAGCTATGATATATTATCACTATTTTAAATTTCTCCTGAGAAGAGCTACTAGAAATGAAAGTGCTCTTTTAAAGTAAAGAATCAGGAAGCCCCAGAGGTGCTTCTTTGCAGACCCCAAGTTTTCATTACTGGTAACCCAAACTGTCCTGCAGGAGAGTTCAACCCCCTGATTGATATAGTGATTTGCAATTCAAGTCCTGCTATTCTACTCAACAGCTTTGGCTTTCCTGTACCATCTTGTTCTTTGTGTTTTAGTGACAAGAAAAGGAGATAGGTTATATATATCTGTTCATGCTGAAGACATGAGAAACTGAGTTTGGGAAAAAATCTGAAAGTTAAGTCTGATGACCAGAGCAGAATGAGATTCTACTGAAATAAATGTTCCTCTAAACAAAATCAGATTCAGACATTTCTATTGTGACAGAAATTGGGAAGGGTATACGTATTTGCTTTAGAGACTCAAACACAGGGACTAATGAACAAGATCTCCAAACTTGGGAATTATATTCCTAAGTGTTTCAGACCCAGGAATCAGAAACTACCAGCATATTGATTTGATTTTTAAAAATGCTCAATATACTTCAAAACCCTGTCATCGTAATCCTCCCATTTGACCTTTCCTAACTGATAGAGTACAGGGTCAGGGAATTTTTAATTTGTAAAACTAAATGGGATCCTAAGACTTCATGAGAAAATACAGAAAGTTCATTGCTATATGAGATTCCCTTCTATGAAATGGGATTTTGACCATAGATCTCATTTCCTTCTAAAGATTTAAGACTTATAATTTCTCAAACTATAGAAGTCACATAATATTTCCACCTGTGTTATGAATATGACAGAAGCAGAATTCTAGGTAATGTTAAAACTGATGTCTTCCCTGATAATATATATACAAATAAGTACTGTTTAAAATCTCTAGATGACATTTCATATGGAAATTATATCAGTAGAAATCTTTACATTTAAAATAAATGGAAAGCTAAAATGGATTATTGCTTGAAAAAAATCGACTCATTTTAAGAGAATCTGAATTAAAGACACAAATATTCTTGGACTAAAATATCCTCATTGCCTTGTACAGAGTGCAGAACTCCGGGCTGAGTGGGACTGTTGGAGCTGAGGTCTCCTCCACATCTACAGGAAACCTAACTAGTATCCTCAAATTCCTTCCTTCCATAGCCTTTCTAGGACCCACCCACACACTAATTCTGCATCTGAGGACACAGAGACACTTACCCAGGTGGCTGAAGCAGGGGAAGACGCAGTGCATCTGAGAGGAGTCCAAACTGCTATGAGTTTTAAGGAAAGGATGTCTTTAAATCTATCCCTGAAGGCCTGTAATCATGTCTTAACAAAGGTGACAAGTTCCCACTGGACAACACAGAAGTGTAGCTCCCCAGTGAAACATGTCACCTGTCTCTTTATTTTAAACTCCTCTAATCCTGGGAGACCTGGGCTGAAAACTTTTCTCTAAGTTCCCTGGGCACATCTGGAGAGGAATCCTGACTGGGATCATGTCCCCATCATGTTGACAACTCCAATTACTCTCATTCTGATCCTAAGATCAAATCCATCCAAACCCATTCCACAACTTATTTGGCTCTACATTGGGGTGAGGTTGTTCCTGGTGCACTGCCCCCATCATTGCCTAGTGTCTCTGAGGGTCCCCTCCATACAGTGTGTGATGACGCCTCTTGCAAAGGTTTTCTCTTATGGACCACCTTGCTTGTTACACAGGCCACCAATTCCAATCTGGTAGTCTCGTGTTTCAAGCTCTAAGTAAAATATTAAAATTAATCTAATATAATATGGAAAATAAAAAAGTAGAGGCAGAAGTGAAGGTCACAGACTGAGGAGATCACAGGCAGGTTGAACTTAGAGCTGAGGCAGAGCCTGAGCTGGGAGTCTGTTCTAAGGAACCTGTATGATAAACCCTCCTCCTCATGAATGTAGGTAGGGGGAGGACTGCACCTTGTCTGAGAGAATCCATGTAAAATCAGGCTTACATTCCTGTGTACTTTATATGACATTTTATAAAACATGGGGTGTGGGGGGTAATAATAATAATAACAGAATGAGACAGACATCATTGTCCTGTGTACATGTGTGAATGCACAGATGGTGTGACTCTACTTTGTGTACAACCAGAGAAACAATAGCTGTACTCCATTTGTGTTCAATGAATCAAAAATAAATAAATCAAAAGATAAAAATAAATAAATAAAGTATAGGGTGGATCTGAGGGTAGAAATTGACACAGACAGAAAATAGAATGACAGTTACCAGGGGCTGAGGAAGGGAGTCAGTGAGCCACACTGGAATAGTTTGGGAAGAAGAAAAAGTGCTGGATATGGATGGTGACTGTTCTCACAATAATGCGACTGTATTTACTGCCTCTGACATGCAGTCTGATAATCAAAATGGTAAATTTTCTGTTACATGCACCTTATAAAAATGAAAAGTCCCCTTTGTGGGAATATTTGATCCTTCATGGGTACATTAGTGGGACTACTAGTGTAGCAGTCAAATTTACTTGGGAGTTGGGAACTTGGGGGGATTTCCCCTTTACCTGGTCTGTTTCAAAGGTTCCTGTCTGTTGGCTATGGTTGGGGGATCCTCTCTACCTCTATGTTTTTTGCGTGTGTTTTTTTATATGTATCTCTTTCTGGTCCTTTAATACATGAGCAGTACTGTGTGATTCTATATACAGTTTTCTAGGAAAGAGCCTGGCTGATAGTTATAGTTTGAGTTTTTCTTACCTATTTGTGTCCCTTTAATTTCTTTCTTCTATCTAATTGCTCTGGCTAACATTTCAGGGATGATGTTTAATAAAAGTAGTGGAAAAGGGCATCTTTGCCTTATTGCAGTTTTTAGGGGAAATGCTTTCAATTTTTCTCTGTTTAGAATTATGTTGGCTTGGGTTTAGCACATATAGCCTTTAAAATTTTGAGGTATTTTCCTACTATCCCCAGTTTTTCTACTGTTTTGAACATGAGGGGGTGTTGTATTTTGTCAAGTGCTTTCTGCATCTTTTGAGATAATTATGACTCTTGTTTTTAAGGCTATTGTTAAGATGAATTACATTATTTGATTTCCATATGTTGAGGCAACCCCTTATCACTTGGATAAACCCCACTTGATCAAAGTTCACCCCTTTTTAATACATTTCTGCATGTGATTGGCAAAATGTTGAGAATTTTTGCATCTATGTTCATCCTGACTTCCTTAAAAGACCTCTAAAATGCAAGAAGTAAAACCAAGAATGAACAAATGGAATGGACTCAAAATAAAAAGCTCTTCTCAGCAAAAGAAATGAACAACAGTGTGAAGAGAAAGCCTACAGACTGAGAGAAAATTTTCATCACATGCATCTCAGATAAAGCAACAACTCTAGGATATATAAAGAACTCAAAAAATTTAACACTAATTATTTATTTACAGATGTTGAACCAACCTTGCATCCCCGGGATGAAACCCACTAGATCATGGTGCACTATCTTTATAATATGCTTTTGTATGTGATTTGCTAAAATTTTGTTAAGAATTCTTGCATCTATGTTCATTAGAGATATTGGTCTGAAATTTCCTTTCCTCGATGAGTCCTCCTTTGGTTTTGGTATCAGGGTGATATAAGCTTCATAGAATGAGATTGGAAGGGTTCCCTCCTTCTCTATTTCATGAAATACTTTGAGGAGTATTGGAATTGGACCTTCTTTGAAGGTCCTGTAGAACTCAGCTGTGAATCCATCTGGTCCTGGACTTTTCTTTGTTGGTAGGTTTTTTTTTTTTATTGAACACAAATGGAGTACACCTATTGTTTCACTAGTTGTACACAAAGTAGAGTCACACCATCTGTGCGTTCATGCTTTTACACAGGGCAATGGTATCTGTCACACACTCTGTTATTAATTTTACCCCCCACCTGCCCCCACCCCTCCCTTCCCTCTATGCTAGCTATCTTTCCTCCATTCTTGCCATCTTTCCCCCCCACATTATGCATCATCATTCATTGATCAGAGAGACCATTCGGCTTTTGGATTTATGGGATTGGCTGATTTCACTTAGCATAACAGTTTCCAACATCATCCATTTACCTACAAATGTCATAATTTTATTCTTCTTTATGGCTGAGTAATATTCCATTGTGTATATATACCACAGTTTCTTTATCCATTCATCTACTGAAGGGCATCTAGGTTGATTCCATAATCTAGCTATTGTGAATTGAGCAGCTATGAACATTGATGTGGCTGCATCACTGAGGCAATCTGATTTTAAGTCCTTTGGGTATAAGCCAAGGAGTGGGATAGCAGGGTCAAATGGTGGATCCATTCCAAGTTTTCTAAGGAATCTCCACACTGCTTTCCAGAGTGGCTGTACCAACTTGCACTCCCACCAGCAATGTAAGAGTGTACCCTTTTCCCCACATCCTCGCCAACACCTGTTGTTGCCTGTGTTC
>JAJEJO010022190.1:0-13367 GCA_020662805.1 Glaucomys volans | reverse complement strand
CGGCTTCGGATGGGAAACCGAGCGTCAGGGGCCGCGCACACGGTCCGGGGCCAGGAGGTGGCAGCGCAGGACTCACACCTACGGAGCTTGTGTCCAGGGGAGGAAGCCCAGACCCCGGCCCACCCTGGTCAGCCAGCTGCGCTGACAGCCCGGCAGACAAAGGGCTCCGAGGGACCCGCCCCCGGAAGGCAGAGGCGGAAGCGGAAGCCCGGGGAGCGGTCGCCACGGAGACGCGAGGGGCGGGGCCTAGCGAAGCGCGGGAACTTTGACCGCGGCGGCGTCTGGGTCCCAGGCGGACGTGCCGGAGGTCGCGCCCTGGCGGTGGGGCTGCGGCCTGGGCTCGCGGGTCCCGGCGGGCGGCGTGGAAGGTGAGCCGGGCGGGAGCGGCCACGGTCTCGGCGCCGAGACCCCCGCGCCACGCCTGGGGACGGGGTGGGACCCCGGGAGGGCGCTGCCGCCGCCCCGTCCCAGCCCCGCGCCGCCGCCCTCGCAGGCTCGTCCCGCTGCCTGTCCCGAGAGCCCGCCTCGCACCTTCCCCAGCGCGACCGACGCCAGCGCCCGCCGTCCCCGTCCTCCCCGCGGCTGTGCCTCCGCGGAGTCGCCGTTCACAGCTGGGTTGATGTCGGCTGTAGGGTCCTGTCCGGGCGACGTGGCCGCAGCAGCCTCGCCTGGGACCGCACTTCTGAGGCGAAGAGATGCCCGACCCGCAGGCTCCCCAGGAGTGGAGGGCGGTGGATTCCAACACTCCGCCCTGGGAGAGGGAGGCGGCGAGGAGAAAGGCCCTCCAGGTACTTCAGTTTCCACTGACAGTCACCCTCTAACCCATCTGCCTGGTTTCTGTCTCCTGTCTCTCCCTCCTTCCTTAACCTCCTGCTTTCAAACCCCTTCCTGGTTTCTTCCTGCTCCTGGCTAAGGGTGCCAAGAGATCCTCCAATTTTTCAAGCATTAGGTGCAGCAGTATGACATAGGAAGGCTTCTGTAGTGGTGCAGTGGAAGGAGCAGTGACTTAGCTAGGAAGCTAGGGACTTGGTCCTGTGGGCTCCAGTTTGCACATGGTGAGAGCTGAATGAGATCATTTTGGGGCCCATGTGACATTGACTGATTCCCAGTGCTAGTGGTTTCTTGCTAAAATGTATTGTTTGCATGCTACCTTTCAGGCACTTGCCTGAGCCCTGGGTTCCTTTATTAAACTTCATGGACACCATGAGATAGTCCTGTTGTACTTTTTGTTTTACACATAAGAAAAGTGAGCCCACCGGGGATAAGGAGATGTGAAAATGGTGAAGCCTAAGTTTTTTCTTTAAAGCCTACATGTTTCCTGATGCTTGTTGTCTTTGGAAATATGTTTACACTGTCATGTGACCAGGAATTTTTATTCAGCTTGGATAAGAATGAATTTGACAGCTCTAAGGAATGTTATTAGCATCTATTAAAGAAATGGGAATCTAGGAAATGTCAATCAGTAACAGCAGTATGTGTAAGAGGTTATGGTTGCTTTTTGCCTAATACTAATAGTTATTGAGTTGAAGTTGCATTTGCTAAGTTTGAAATATGGAACAACAGTATGGTGTTTGGTCTACTTCAAGGTTTACTCAGTTGAATATGAGACATTCTATTTCTTTTTAGTGGCACTGTTGAAATGAGTGAGAGCAAGTTGGTGACATCTTTCAGCTGGAAACTTTGCCCAAAGAAGACCTCACAAATGTGCCAAGAAGCCAGTGATTGTCTTGCAGAAAGCTACATCGAAATCTACAGGTATTGCATTGAAAATATTCATCTTGGTTCAAAATGATGGACTTTGAAATCGTATATGGTCTTGTGTTTGTTTGCCAGTGACTCCAGATGCATCTTGGTCACTGTGGTGGAATCTCACTACTTTACATTCTGTTTATCTTTGTTTAGTTTTGTGTGTCTGTGTCTCTGTGTGTTTCATGTCTAAATTGCAGTTACCTTATTTTGAGCAAATAAAGTCAGGGAGGACTATTTTAAAAATTTTTGTAAAATTAATCATTTTTATCCCCTTCATATAGATTATAGATTGTAGATTGCTTTAACTGTTTCCTCTAGTGGAGTCCACTTGAAATGTTACAAACACAAAGTTGTATGCCCAAAGACATTAGAATCCTCAAGTAGAGTAATAAAAGATTGCCATTCCTGGAACTCAGAAGTGTATATATTTTCGTGCATTGGTTGGTTCTGTATTGCATTTTCAGGTCTTTTTTTTCTTTCTTTCTTTCTTTTTTTTTTCCTAAAGGAAATAGATGGTAGTGTTATTAGTGTGAATAAACTATTTTGTTATTTTTGGGGGGGAGACTGCAGATGGAACTCAGTGGCACTCAATCAATGAGCCACATCTCCAGCCGTATTTTGTATTTTCTTTAGAGATAGGGTCTCACTGAGTTTCTCAGCATCCCGCTTTTGCTGAGGCTGCCTTGAAGCTTGTGATTCTCCAGCCTCAGCCTTCCAAGCCACTGGGATTACAGGTGAGTGTCAGGCATGCCTGGCTGAGAATAAGCTCTAGACCAAAAGAAGAAAAGAAAACATTTTCCCATGATAGAGGAATAAAGTAGACCATGATTTCTGGAGGACATGATGAATAGTTTGCCATGGATGCTGGTTCCCAACATCCAATGTGGTGTAATGGATGCCTTTTTCTAGAACTTTGTCATCTAATTTCCTTCCAAGAAGTTTTGCCATATTTTGGCCAGATTCTGAATGTCATGCTCAGCAGTCTATGATGAGAGTCAAGAGAAAAGTGAAAATGTAGTATAAATTAGTATGGAAAGAAGATTGAAATGGATTAATGACAATCACTGGTAATGTATCCTGAGTTAGGAAAAAAGAGCACTTATCTCACAAATGGTCAACTTTCTATTTCTCTTTTGGTGCTGGGAATTGAAAACAGGGGTGCTTTAGCACTGAGCCCATCTCCGCCCCTTTTAATTTTTTATTTAGAGACAAGGTATCAGCTTGCTTAGGGAGTTTCCAAGTCTCTGAGGTTGAACTGGAACTTGTGCCTCATTTTTAACATGTCAATGGATGCTGTTTTGTTTTTCCAATTGGGAATAATTAAAGATTTTTTATTCTTAGTATGTAAGCATCAACCAGGTAGGGTCATTGAAATGGTCAGCAGACAATGCCATACAGTGTCTGGTGAATGTTTCACTGTGAAATTGTATCTAGTGCTCTGTCCAAGGCATCTAGGGCATCTAGGTCTGCTAGACATCTAAGGGGGAGATCCCATAGACTGAGTCAGAGGAGGCTGTTATGTGTTTCTGACTTTGATAGAAATGTCCCCTGACCATGGCAGTAGTCATGTCAAGTGGTGAGAGGAGGCAGGGGGAGATTTTGATGTGTCTCCCAAGACACCCCTGGCTAGAGACTCTGGTGCCCAGTTTGACCAGGTGTTGAGGTGTGAGGGGGTCAGTTCTATAGCCACTAATTGCTCATCAGAGGGACATACAACCCTGTGACACACTGTGGCTGTGGGAAGCCCCTGAGGAAAGGGAAAGTGTAAGTGCACAGCCAGACACCTGTGTCTGTAGTGGGCTTCTGCTCTAAAGCGTGAATATGAAATGTGCTAATTTCACTGGGCTCACAGAATGAGAATCCCAATGAGTACTATGAACTGTGAGCCACGTGTGAACTATGGTCAAGGGACATTCTCAAATGTGATCACATAAATTGTTTGAAAGGTTTAAGGGAGTCACAGTTTAGGTTGCATGTTGTAGTAAAGTTTCTTCTTGGCATTCATAGTGAGTTGTATACATTTCTACACACATCTCCTCTCTGACACTGCGTTCATGCACAGGGGTAGGTGAACCGCAAATAGTTTTCTTATTTGAATTTTAATGTGCAGACTTTCGTGGCTGACATCCTTGATCTGTGACATCTAGTTCTAGAAGAAGAAGCTGTGTTAGTAACCTGCAAGTTACCATCAAAGTATTCCTTGATCTGGAATCTGAATTGTGATGTTTTTTCAAATCCCCTGGGAATTTGTAAAACTCCAGATTCTGCCTTAGCAGGGCTAGATGGGTGCCAACCCCCCAAGCAGCTATTTTGTGAAGCACCTGTTGACTCTCAAGCCTTTTAATCATGAATTCATGTATAGAGACTGTAATTCTTCATAGATTTTTGCATTTCGTGAGTCAGAGAAATTATCTGAATAGATAATCATTTACTAACATGTCCACAGAAATCTTATTTAGTTAGATCTCGTAACAGATCTTGGATGGATAAATACTACCTTCTCCTTTTTGCATAATGACACAATATTATATTTTTTGTTGTTTTTTCTTTAAGTATCCCAATGTCTTGACCAAGCATTCTTGTTGGTAGATAGGAAAGCAAGAAATTGAATGAGGGATTTTGCTGTCATGTTTTATTAATCTATTGTTTCTAATTGTTTGCTTTGAATATATGAAGATTTGCCTCCACTCCATTTTCAGCTATTGACTTTCCCAGCAGTGGGCATCCAGATAGCCCTCAACTCCCAGTCAGCACAGAGGAGGCTTCAAGGATCATGAGCGTAAATACCCCCCTGCATGTCCCCTTCTGAAACTGCTTAAGCATTATGTAGGGTATGTACCTGCAGGTGGAATTTCTGGGTCAAAGAATGTATGTTTTCTTTTTTGACTAAGCACTGCCAGGTGGCTCTTCTGAATAGCTCAAGGTGTCCACATTTTGCCAGCATTCTATCATCTAGCTTTCTACCTTTGGCATGGTTAGTGGATACAAAGTGATAGCTCACTGTTTTCATTGGTATTTTTTCTTAGTATCTCTTTAAATGCTTTGACTCTGGGGAGTTTTTCTCTTGCAAAACTGAGCTTTCTCTGGATCCCCCTGCCCATTCCTCTACTTGACTATATTTTTTTCTTACTGCACATATACATTCTCTGGAGTATGTGGGATAGTTTGTCCATTACAAGCACTAACGTGTCCTCTAGAACTTTCAAACAATTCATGAAATTTCTAAGCAGTAAGTGAGCAACGAAATTGGTCTATCATTTTGGTAAGAAAACTGTTGGGTGATGAAATCAAAACAGAAAGTCATATTTTATTATTTAAAAAATAATAAAATAGTGAAACCATAAAAAAGACAGAGATGAAATATATCCTCAGGGTCTTAGACACTATTAAATCTGTATGATTTGAAATATGGAATTGATCATCTTTGGGTAATGAAAGGGAAGTAAGATATCAAAGCAAATGATTATCTGTTTACAATTTCCTGTGATTTGGTTGAGGTGGCAAAGTTGTATGTGTTAATTAGTGGATCACGTAAGTTGGTAATTGTTTTCGGCCACCATTTAGGTGTCATCACTGAGGTTTTTGGCTGTGTGTCAGGTTTCTGAGGAAAGCTAGGCATGTTCAGTGACATGGAGCCATCACTGTTGGGACAGCCATCCTGGTACACCTGCAGCCTGAGTGCAGTCTTGCATAGGCAATGTGTCTGGTCCTTTTTCCTAACCTTCAGGCTGCATGTGCACATTTGAGAATGATTCCTAGCCATTTTCTCCCCCTTTTCATCACTCCCATCATATCTTGTCTGAGGCATTTCATGTGTGAGGCTTTAAGAACATGAGAGTATTCAATCAATCAGACCTTTTGATTTGTGTAGTATAATATTTAATAGGATCATTCAATCATCAGAAATACTATTTAAAGTTGTTTGCCTCTGAGCCAAATGAAACCTTTGTAGGCATCCTGGAGAAGATAAAGGTTTTTTCTTTTTATCTGTCATCATGTATTTTTTTATTTGAGCAAAATTCACAAATTGGCAGCCCATTTCATCAGATGTGTAATTGGATGCCATTTTCATTACCCCCTTTTATTTCCGATATTTTTCCATGAATGCTACATTTTTCACCTTTTCTGAAAGCAGGTCTAGTCCCATGAGCCCACATACCAATGGTTAGGTAGAATTAGAACATGTTCTTCAGTTTTGCATATCCCTTCCTCAGTATCCCTGAGGTCAAGTGATCAGTCACCCTCCTTTCTCCTGGACACCTCCCTGGCTTCCATAGTTGCCACATGCTCTGTATGAATCGGGGATCCCAGTGCTACAACATTGCATGCTCTGATTATCACAAATCCTCCTTTTCACTTAGCCATGCCTAACATGGCCAGTAATATTTACAAGCCAATGTTAGATTTTAAAAGATTCAATTCTATGTGCCCCTTTCTAAAGGAGCATTAGGCAGGAATACAGCATATATAAATCTGAAGTAAAGAACACAGTTTTTAAAGTGTCATCCATTAAAAAGCTGACACATCTCTGACACATTCTTTTTGGGGTGGGGGTATTATTGATAGGGAGTTACAGCAGATATCTAATAGTGAAATGAAAAGTCTTCCATCCATTTTACTTTCTCCTGATTATTTTTATGAATAAGGAGAAGATACTTGTTCAGTATAGATGTTTCCCACTTCTACAAAAGGATGCTGTGTGTCCCCTGATCTTTGAATGTCTGCATATTGTACTTGACAGTCGTATTGTACTTGGTAAGTGGCAGGAAGTCAGTACTGAAGTTAGCCTTTTGTTTTCTAGCAGCTGTGCTCAACGTCCTTGGTGGACCAGCTTCTGCAACTCAGGCTGCTGTCTTCAAGTTCTTTATTGCCTTCCTGGTTATGAGCATCATGGTCTTGTGCCTTTAGAGCATGGGAAAGCTTTGTTCCATGAATATGGAAGATGGTCATGTAGAAGGTTCCAGGGAGGACAGATCATTGGTAATGGACTCTCATCTATGTACCTCACTGATGAACTGTTTTTCTTCTTTGTTTTTAAGTAAGATGGTGCATTGAACCCCTTCTGTGAACCTGGAATCCAGGCATCTGCTTCACTTTAAAAGAAGCATTCATTATGCATTTCAAGAAGACACGAGAAGGAAGAACTGAGCTTCAGGTATGACGCAGGTTCCTTGCATTGCAAGTGGGTTAGAAGAGAGAAGACTTGCTTTATGAGATTTTCTCACATTTCTCCTGAAAGTCCCACAAATAGGTGAGTCTCCAACATATTTAGGAGCCATTTCAGACACCTTTTTTACAGAATTGAATCAGAGCCCCTGAAGATGTGGGAGAGCCACAGATGGTTTGGATATTAATCATGTATTTCATTCCTCAGCACATTGCTCAATCCAGCCATTCTGCCATGAGCACACGAGCTTCTGCTCCAATCAGAGGAAGTGCTCTTCCTTTTGTGGAAACATCACCCTGACTCAGTGAGCCAGATGCAGGCTGCAGTCACTGTGTGTTCTTGTAAAGGCACATTGCTGTGGCTGGTCTCTGGCATCCTCGTCCAGCCCTGCTTATAGTAGGGGATTAAGGGTGCAGCAGATACCTTGTTACTCTTGACCTTCATTGGCAGTGGGCCTCCCCAGTGTCCCTGGAGTATAGCCTGCTCTTCTGGCCTGGACTCAGTGAATGTGAGGTTTGGAATCCCAGTCTGTGGCAGGATCCCAGGCACCCCAGCCACCTCACGGCAGGTGCAGCCTTCCCTAATTATGTTTGAGTGGGAGAATTCTCCCACCCATCCTCCTTCATACTTATCACACATTTTGTAGCTTTACATCTGAGGACCATTATTCATTTACTTAGTTCTGTGTGATGATTGTTGCTAAGACTAAGTCACTTGTTCATGGTGACACTGCTTGAATGGTAGAACTAGAGCACTGATCTTCCTAATTTAGTTTGCAGGACTTTCTCATTTAAACTATGAGCCACTGAAGCACACACACTATACCTGGAGTATTGAAATTCTTGGCACTGCCTCTTAGGCTAGTATGTATTCTCTTTGTATTTGGAATTTCTTAAACATGACCGTTTGGACTGTGGAGGTAATGCAGGGGAAATTCTATTTGAAATATAGCAAACGGGCTGGAGATATAGCTCAATTGGTAGAGTGCTTCTCTTTCAAGCACAAGGCCCTGGGTTCAATCTCCAACACCTCAAAAAAACCAAAAAAAAAAAAAGAAAAGAAAAGCAAATAATAGTCCTAATTTTTACACTAAGCCTCTGTAATGAACATCCCTTTCTGTGTGCTTCATGAGTTCGTCCTTTGAATTTTTGAAGACTAATTTGCTGGAGAGCAAGGTGACAAGAAATGAATGTCAGTCATTCTCAAGTGTTTTGAAGTGAAGAATGTGTTCAGGATGTGAATGCTTTGGAGCCAGTTCCTATGGCTCTGTCTCAGGTCAATCAGAGGATTCTGTCAGGCAAACTATTTGATCCCAGTAACACCAGCCCCCACAGTGTGTGCCTAGCCCTTTCCCCACTGGGCTAAGTTGGTCCTTGTCAAGTCTCATGCCTGAGACCTTGCAGTCATTAGAGTTGTGTCTGTGGCCCAGATGTGACCTGCATGGCCAACATGCTGAGACCTGCAAGCAGGTGCTAGGCTGCCCCAACCAAACCCTCCAAACTGGGGGGGCTTCAGCAGATGAGAGGCCTTCCCTCTAGTTCCAGAGACTCAAGGCAAGATGTGTAGTCTCTCCCAGTGCCACATTCCCTCATAGGGTTCCTGGGAAGTGTCCTCCACAACTCTCCAAGCTCTTGCCCACTCTCCTGCTGCCCACTATCTGTTGTTCCTTTCTGGGGCTTCCAGCCTCCGCCTCAAACCTCACACAGCCTGTTTCCCAGAGCCTCCCTGGGTCTCTTTCTCCAAATGCCCCTCTTCCTACAAGAATTCCAGTCATTGGATTTGGGACCTGTTTAGACTGTGTTCCTGCATGTGACCTCTTAGCTTGATCACTGTGCAACAACTTTCCCTACCAGGTCGCACCCACTTTTGGGTGAACAAGAATTTTCAGGGGACACTGTTCTAGCAAGTACACTGGCCTTCCCTCAGATCTCTCCCCACTGAGGCTTCCTGGCACTCGTTGTCCTAATTACTGTCATGGCAGCTTCCCTCCATCTGGATGAGAGGACTTAGTGACCTGGGGATTCACACTCTCTGAAATCACCAGCACTCTCCAGTGGTCCCCATGGAACTCTGCAGAGAAGCCATTGTGCCTGTTTTGCCTTCTGCCACAGGAAGACACAAGAAGGTTTTTGAGGATTGCACCTGATCTTGGACTTGAAGGCTCCAGAATTTGAGAAATAAAACCTGTGCTATAAATGAGCCAGTCTCTTGTATTCTGCCATCATGACACAACCAATCCTTTGAATCAATCAGCAATTTCCTGATTTTAAACTGTGGTAAAATGCACCAAACATCCCTTTGTATTTAGAGGCTTTAGGCAGTCATGCTGCTGTCTAGCTATTGCCACCATCCATCTCCAGATCTCACATGGACATACTCTTGCAAACAGCCTCACTTCTAGTCCTTGCCCCAGGCCCAAGGAAAGAAGATTCTTCTTTCTGTTTTGGGAATTCTTCCTGATGTTTTCCTGACCTGGATGATTGGGAATCTGGGATAAGTGAAATTGTACCAATTTTGTCTTTCTGTGGACACCATCATTTTAAATGGATGCAGTTCACCCCACTCCTGAGAATCCAGGTCCTCTTCTGTCTCTGCAGGTGTCTCAACCAGGCTCTCAGTGATAGGCAGTGGTGACTGCTCATGAGCTGTTTGTTCATGTCAGTGGGCAGCTCTGATCCCATGATCTAGGGTATCAGGTTCTAACCTGTAGGTTCCCTCTTTCTCCAGGTCTTTGCAGGCCCATGTGCACCAAGGCCCTGTGCATGGAAGGTTCTGTAGGCACTTGGAGGATGAGCCCTGAGCTGGGGGGAGGAGCTATCTCAGAGGTAGAGAGGCCCCTTTTGTCTAGCCAGGCATTGTGTCCTGGGTCAGGGCAGAGTAGAAGTATGAGCAGGGCCTTAGATGAACACTTGCTCAATGAGGAGGATCCACAGGACCTCGAGCTGCTTCAAATTGTGTCAGAGCATAAGAGTAAGTGGGACAATCAGATGGTGGGGTGAAAATGATTGACTGTGGGTTCAGGACAACTTGACACCCAAAGAAAGTTTGCTGTGGCCCAAAAGCCAGCCAGAGTGTGGTGGACCCTTTGCACAAAGTGCAATGATGGGAGTGTAAATCTGGGACTGCTGGACCTCACTATCGAGTGTCCTCCCCTGGGCCTGCTCAGGCTTTGCAAAGTTCATATCCATGGGTGAGGAGATAAGCAACCACCAAGTGTCTATTTAGGCAGCCTTTCATGACAGTGAAAAGTGTGTGAGAGAAGCACCTGAAGGAGGAAAGCTTGCTTTAGACACCTGCCCTCAAATCTTTCCATTCCTTGTGAACTGACAGAGGCCATATCTGGCTGAAATGTGTGAAGGAATAGAACCCTTCACAGCTTGGCAAACTGGCATTGGAGAGACAAATGAGGAGGAGGAGGAAGAGGAAGAGGAGAAGAGAGGAGGAGAAGAAGTACAGGAACAGGTGTTGAAGGAGAAGAAGACAAAGAATAAGGAGGAGGAGGAGGATGAAGAGGAGGTGGATAGGAGGAGGAGAAGATGAAAAGAGGAGGAAGAAGAAGAAGAGGAGGAGGAAGAAGAAGAGGAGGAGGAGGAGGAAGAAGAGGAGGAGAAGACGACGACGACTAGAGCCACAAAGGAGAAGAAGAAAAAGATGATGATGATGATGATGATGACGACGACGACTAGAACCACAAGGTGTAGAAGATGAAGAAGAACAAGAACAATAAAAACAGTAAGAATAAGAGGACAAAAAGAAAAGATACAGAAACAGAAGAGGAATATAACAGTACGCCGGGTGCGGTGGCGCACGCCTGTAATCCCAGTACTTGGGAGACTGAGGCAGGAGGATCAGGAGTTCAACGCCAGCCTCAGCAACTTAGCGAGGCCCTAAGCAACTCAGTGAGACCCTGTCTCTAAGTAAAATACAAAGTATCATGGGGATGTGGCTCAGTGGTGCAGTGCCTCTGGGTTCAATCCCCAGTACCAAAAAAGAAAAAAAAGAAGAATATAACAATAAACAGAAGAAAAACATGAATTGATCTCTTCTCCCAATGACCCTATATTGACTGTTTGAACTTTGTTTCTATCACTTGTGTGCATTACCCAAAAGGAACTATACAGACAACTGTATTTTCCTTTCATCTTGGTGTTATCAGTTGCCCCCCAATAATTGGTAATCCCATGAAGACTTGCTCTAGTTCATCAAAACTGAAAATTTCTCAAGCATTTTATTTCTTTTTCATTGTAAAATTAGCAATCTGGGGTTAGGGGTGTGCTAGCAAGAAGCTATTTTGGATGTTTGCCGGAGGAGTTCTCTTCATGTGAGTTAAGTAGTGTTAAAAAAACAGGAGGTGCTGAGAGAATCATTGTGTTTCTTCTTCCACTTCATGATTTCTCTCTCATAAACATTGTTTAGCATTATTAGGCTCCACATTCCCTCTTTCTCATCTGGTGTTTTACAAATATTTGTCTAATTGCTTGAGACAGTGTGGTCCAGTAAAGTTAAATTGTCTTGGACTTGAAAAAAACCATATGGATCGGAAGTATAATGATGAGGAGGAAATGGAGAATGAGCTGACAAAAAATAAAAATAAAAATAAAGCATTGTTCCTGAAGGCACACTCCCTACTGTGGACATCCTCCACCCATGCCCAGCATACCTCCAGTTACACCACCTCCTGTTAATGGCTTCATCTATGAATGGATTAATCTACTGGCAAGGTCAAAGCATACACCATCAAGGGCATCCCTGAAACCCATGTATGAACATGGCTGCCTTGGGGAGACAAGCTTCAACACTGGAATCACTGGGGTCAAATCATCACCCAAACTCCAGCATTGTCTCTTTGGCAGGTTCCACCTGAACTGAGAGGTTCTGAAGTCCATGGTGCTTTCTCCTGGAAGTTGGTAGATTGGTTTAGATCCTGTGCATACTTTTTCCTCCAGGGAAATCACTGAGGATGTCTTTGATGGAACATTATATTGATGGAGGGCTCTCAGGTCTAGGGCTCAAGCCTGACCTGGCAGAGGCTCTCAGTTGTGGGGGGTGTTCAGTTGTGTACTCCTCGAGTGTCACTCACATTCCACACCTCTGCTACTCCTTCTCCAGAGCTGAGGATCCCTGATGATGGCAATGTGTTCCAAGCCATCAATTTACATGTCAACTTTGATTTCATCCTCAGGAAAAAACTCACCAGGAAGTGTGCCCAGGTCAAGAGAAAGGAGGTAAACACCCACCTTATTCACCCTTTACCCCTAGTGCTGCTCCACATCCACTGACAAAGCTCCTCAGCTCCTGGACATAGGTTCTAGAATGCCCATGGAGCAGAATGACAGGCTAGAGTGGCTTCCAGTTTGTGGGCTCTGCTGATGTTGCCATACCCCACAGTTCCTGGAGTCAACTTCTGTGATGAGAGCCGCAACCCCACCAGCCATGAGCAGCAGCTCTTCAGCAGCAGCCAGAGCATTGGACAAGTCCACCAAAAGCAAGGTGCCCAGGATCAATAGGGTCACCAACAGCAGTTCCTCACTACCTGATGACAATGAGCACCTGGAAGGCAGCCGCTTTTTACTTGTTCGGCTAGAGGAGCAGAGCAGGAGAGCTTCAAAGAGGGTCCTGGTAAGCCTGATAGCAGGGCTGCCTCCTGCGTGCCCACACTGTGCAAGGCAGAAAATAGAGCAAACAGCATGGACTGTATTGTCAAACAAGAAGAGAGAGGTCAGTGTGAAGCGCTTGACCTGAGAGGAGGGAGAGCACAAGCTGGCCCATCTCCAGGTGGGAGTGGGACTGTGTGTTGTGGGGTTTGCAGTCTAGAAGTGCAAAAGCAAGTTCTGGAGGACAGCTGAGATCAGAGAAATCTCTAGGGTGCAGGCTGCACTGTCTATACCTTGTATTTTTGATGAGTAAGTTATACTCCAGTAAGGCAGTTGGAGCAGAGCAAGTGGCAGTGATTTCTCATTTGTGTGTGTGTGTGTGTGTGGTGCTCTGCCACTGGTGGAAGGAAATGGACCCTTCTTAGCATGGTTAGTAGGATATTTTGGGGCCAGGGTCACCTGGGGTTCATGCCAAATCCCAGAAATGTCAGAGTTTGCGTGTCAGTGAATAGGGAGCCAAAGGGTATCTTTGCAGAATTCACATGGGAGTGGAGTATGCAGGTTAATTCTCCAGGTGTCCAGATGCAGAGGAGACATGTTCAATGACTACCAGTGATGAGTGACTGCAGGTACCTCATTACAACCAGGCCATCACTGACCCTCAGAGGCCAGGGGCTCTCATGGCTATCGTTAAGCAGTCAAGTGCATGCACTTGTATCTGAGTCGGTTTTCCATACTGGCAGTCAGTTGCAAGTTTTCTAGGGGACCCACCTGATCCAACCAAAGATGCAGCCTGCATTTCAAGCTTTAGTTGTATCCAAACAAAATGGGCTGGAAATGTGTCTGTGTGGTTCAGT
>JAJEJO010022188.1:0-10161 GCA_020662805.1 Glaucomys volans | reverse complement strand
ACCAGAGATCCTGCACCTAATAGAAGAGAAAATAGGTCCAAATTTTCTTCACATTGGCCTAGGACCAGATTTCCTTAACTTGACTCCCATGGTGCAAGAAATAAAAGCTGGAATCAGTGATTGGAACAGAGTCAAACTAAAAAGCTTTTTCTCAGCAAAGGAAACAATCAGCAATGTGAAGAGAGAGCCTTCAGAGCGGGAGAAAATCTTTACCACACACACTTCAGATAGAGCACTAATCTCCAGAATCTACAAAGTGCTCAAAAATCTTTACACCAAGAATACTAATAACCCAATCAACAAATGGGTCAAGAAAATGAACAGACCCTTTACAGAGGAAGATCTACAAGCAATCAACAGATATATGAAAAAATGTTCAACATCCCTAGTTATAAGAGAAATGCAAATCAAAACCACCTTCAGATTTCATCTTACCCCAATTAGAATGTCTTTTATTAAGAATACAGGCAACAACAGGTGTTGGCAAGGATGTGGGGAAAAGGGTACACTCATCCATTGCTGGTGGGAGTGCAAGTTGGTGTAGCCACTCTGGAAAGCAGTGTGGAGATTCCTTAGAAAACTTGGATGGATCCACCATTTGACCCAGCTATCCCACTCCTTGGCCTATTCCCAAAGGACTTAAAATCAGATTACTACAGTGATGCAGCCACATCAATATTCATAGATGCTCAATTAACAGTAGCTAGATTGTGGAACCAATCTGGATGACTTTCAATAGATGAATGGATAAGGAAACTGTGGTATATATACACAATGGAATATTATTCAGCCATAAAGAATAAAATTATAGCATTTGCAGGTAAATGGATGATGTTGGAGACTGTTATGCTAAGTGAGATCAGCCAATCCCCAAAATCCAAAGGCTGAATGGTCTCTCTGTTGAATGAAGGATGATGCATAATGCAGGGGGGGAAAGGGTGGCAAGAATGGAGGAAGGATAGATAGCATAGATGATAGGGAGGGGTGGTGTCAGGGTGAGGGTGTAAGAATAATAGAATGTATGACAGATACCATTGCCCTGTGTACATATATGAATGCACAAATGGTGTGACTCTTCTTTGTGTACAACCAGAGAAACAATAGCTGTACTCCATTTGTGTTCAATGAATTAATAAGTAAATAAAAAAATAAAAAAGTAAAATAAAACACAATATGCTGTTTAATCTTTATGATTTTCTTCCCTAGTCTTTGTTTAGAATTGATCTGGTCTTTTTCTCACTTCTTAAACCTCAAAAATATTCAAAGAGTTTCATCCATTAATGAATCATGTTGGGTCATTTTTTTATGCCATCAATATCTTCTTTATACCCTCACTTTTTATGAGATAATTTTGTAATTCTTCATGTACTTTATTTCTGTTTCATGTGATTTTGTGTGATCTCTTTGACTGAATATCTGTGCCATGTTTTTCTCCAGTTCCCTGACAGCAGGTCTTTTCTTTTAATTCCCATGTGTTTTCCCATTATTTCCACTAATTTTGTCTGTATTATTATCACTCAAGTCCTTTGATATTGTTTTGAGGCCTAAACAAATGGGCAAATTGTATTAATTTTGCAGAAATACTTGATGGAAATATGCTTGGAATATACTAGAGCCCAAATTTCCTGTGGGCTGGAAGATTCAACAGGAAAAATATACATTTGGGGTTCATCTGATGCTTAGATTTAACTTCATATTATTAAAAATTGATAGCAGGGAATTAACATTTTCTTTACTCTTAGGTACCTAGTCCTCTTTGTTATGACGTTATGAAGGAAGTATTTTCAAAGTTTTAAAATTTATTTTATTTTATTTCATTTTAGTTCACTTATTTATGCCACATGGTTATACAGAGTTGTGGGGTTCACCTTGCATATTTATTAATTGTATAACACAATTTTCTCCATTTAATCTCCAGTAGTATCCCCTTTATTCCCCTCCACCTTAGCTGAGCAATGAAGACATAACATCTGTATGTATTTAAGGGGTGTTGTGGGTTCTTTCAATATACATGTATGTTGTGTTTTAAATCAGCTTATGCACATCTGTCATCCCAAGTATTTTTCACTTTCTATGGTGTAAACACTGACATCCTTCTTGTTTGATTTGAAAGGCACTGTACACTGTACACTGTACACCACTGTACACCTGTAGCCATCCTGCTGTCCAGAGCACACCAGACAGTCCTGCTTGTCTAGCTGTAACTGAGCACCACTGAGCCACCTCTCCAGGCTTCACAACCCATGTTCACTCAGCCTCTGTTATCCTCCCATCCATTCTCCACTTCTATTAGATCAGCTTTTAGAAAACATTCACCAGTGTGGGAGCAGATATTATGACATGCTTGTATGAGAATGTCAAAATGGAACCCAATATTGTGCATAATTATAATGCCATCATAAAAACAAAAAAAGCAGAATCAGAAGAAGATACCAAACACTAATTCCTCACACAGTATTTATAGCTTGTGATATCAGCTCAAGGTTGACTAGTTTATCTTCTTAATCTTCAGACCTATATAAGACTGGGGTTGTGTCTCAGTGGTATGTGTGAGGCACTGGGCTTGATTCTCAGCACCACATATAAGACATGAATAAAAGAAATGTATATCAACATTTAAAATATATTAAAATGTTTCAGACCTATGTGACTTTAAGCTACTGACAGTGTGCAAAGGTGGCAGCAGGACCAAGGGCCTCGTGAGTGTCACAGTGGAAGGTGGCAGCCTCCTTCCCATACAGATGTGGGCACTCCAGACATTACATCCCTGCACCAATGTTCATTCCTGGGAGTCAGAGCACAGTGTATGTAATGCCACTTGAACCACAGGAGGAAACCAGGTGTTCCAGCTCCTTCTAATGAGCACCACACCACCTCTTTGGTAGTTTAACATTGAGAAGAAGTCATTGAAAGCAGAGCAAGAAGGTAGCTGAGTTGGGTCCTCTGTTGGTCCCCATAGAGACACAACTCAGAGCACATATTCCCACAGAGCTGCTTTCACCAGAGCTATGAAACTTGTAGGTGGTTTTAGTTTTAATCAGAAGAAAAGTCAGGGTGAGGAAGTCAGAGGGTAAGGGCTGTCCCAGTCACCCACTGCCCAACTCCAAGCAGCAGGGAATGGAGGCCTCAGACTTCCAGAGGGAGAGGCTGGTAAGGGACAGTTATACCTGAACTCAGTGTCAGGTCTGCCACTGATGCCCCAGTGTGGCAGAGCCCACATCCCCTGGCCCCTGGTTAATACCCAGGGGCCACCAGAACATCATGATCCAGGTAGCTGCCTGCCTCCAGCATCCTTCCTGAAATTCAGGGAACAGATTTGGGAGAAGACTATGAAGTTGGAGCAGCTCATGGAAACCGTCACAGGACTTGGCCTTGGTGCTCATGTGGGACCTGCCTGGAAGAACCCAGCACCAGGCAGAACAGAAAGCCTCACACAGAGGTCAGACCTCACACAGGACTTCAGTCCTGCCCCTGCATCAGGAAAATATCACAACACCTGCAATACAGACCTGAATTTTTACCTGCATCATTGCTGATCTTAAGATGGGTTCATGTGTGACCAAGCTTAGCCAAAGGAATGTCTCTACCACCTCTCTCCCAAACTCCAGTAGCCCAACCATCCCCAGGCCAGAGCTTGCAGAGTCTCTAGAGCTGCCAGGCACCACACCAGTGCCACAGTGGAACAGATGCATGTTTTTACACTCCCACATCCATCATGGGACTGTGTGTACCCCTGAGACAGTGCAGGTCCTGTGCTGTGAGACTTAGGTGTGACCAAGCACAGCATCAGCCTAGGTGGCCATCGCACTGCTATTACAAACACTACCTCTACCTTGGGCACCATAGCATTGAGTAAACCTCATCACTCTTGGTAGAACAGGGTAGTAAGCACACCATTTATCCTTGCAACTTAGTAGAGGCTGATGCTACCTAACACTGCAGATCCTAAAGGCCTGCATGCACAGGCCTGCCTGCAGATGGAGCTTATGGAACAGCTCAGGACAGGGGACACACATGGATTCAGTACCTGGCCAGCCTCACTGGAGGTTTGTTGGAGAGTCTTGGACCACAAGATGGTCTAAATAGTAGGCAATCCACAGCAGTGTGGTATGGTCCTGCCCCACTGTGGTTCTGGGCTATGGGCTCCGTGCATGACAGAACTGTGTTGTGTTGGTGGCCACAGGTATGGACAGCATTTGAGGGTGTACACATCTCCATGATTCTGCTCCCAAACTGAACACTACAGTGCCAGAGCACAAACCCTGGTTGGGGCACCTGCACCTATCCTGGTCCCAGTGAAAATTTACATGGATGGACTCACCTCCGAGCTGCTCCCCTAGGCTGTTCTGAGCAACACAACAAATGCAGATCTGAGACACACCCAGGCCTGCATTGCCCTGGATTTCTTAGATAGTGACAGTGTGAGGCAGCCCCTTGGCAATGAATGGCCATAGGGAAGGAGAGTGACAGGCCACTCCAAACCACAGGAGCCTCCTCTCATGATGATGCTCTGGGAGATGGGTCTTGGTCTTTTAAAACCTCCCCAGCCATAGTCACATCCCCTTAGAAACCTGTGTTAAAGATCATGTCACACCCTGCCAGCGGGCCTGGACCCTCCCTAGTCATGGAAACTTTGTCACATCCCCATAATCCTGAGAGCCATAAACTCAAAGCCCTCACAAAGAAAACTGGATGGGGCTATTCAAAAGGCAATGAGTTGAATTAGGGGGCAGAAAATGGACACAAAACAGGGCCTCAATAACCACCCCATTAAGGGGACAGGGAACTGACAAAGAAAGAGGTGGACTCATTTTCCTTAAAATCTCCACCTCTGAGCACCACAGTTTGCTCTCTTGGTCGCAGACCATGTAGCTCCTATACTGACAGTGAAAAGGCAGAAGGTGGACTTGGGTGGGACTCTGGAAACTTCTCTAAGACTAGCAAAATGATGGAGGGCAAGCACAGCATGACTCCTCCCTGAGAGCACCCTCTCTCTCCCTTGGGAGTGCCCCCTCTCCCTTTTCTGTCTCTTGTCATAAACTTGTGCCTATAATGCTGAGTGACATGTCTGAAGCCTTATGACCTCTTTGCAGGAACATGGGATGAGGGGTTTTCTGCTTCCTCAGTGTCATGGAAGGCCCCAGCTCAGTAACAAGAGCACACCCCAAACCCTCATTGCTTATCTGGTCCAGTGCTGAAAGAGTGGACCTGACGTCAGACCCAGACTATAAGCAACCTGCTAAGGACTTCCAAGGAGACAGGCACAAACCAAGTCATACTGAAGCAGGAGATAGGATTCCTATAGCTACATAGAAATGGGGACCTTGGAGAATGGGAAACCACAGCCTCAGATTAAAACTCCTGGCTAAAGCTTTCTTTCTGGCTTTTTCTGGTTGTCTGAACAGAAGGCCCCACTCATGCTGGGCACCACATTCCATTGACGCCCCCAGGGGGCCTGGCCACAATGGTCATGGTCTTTCCTAGGCTCTATGCTAACATTCCCAACCCCAGAGAGTTGTTCTAACCAAAGCAATTCTTTTGTTTTCAGAAACAAGTACAGGGTAAGCCCAGGTTAACAAAGACAACAAACCATCCCATTAGAGGAATTAGAAATCTAAATTGTACACTTTCAATTGAGTCAGAGAATGAGAACAAGTGTGAGAGACTTTTTCGTTATTTCCTCACCATCCAAACAGTTTGAAAAGTGCTAGACAGAGAGTTACTGATGGTACCCCTGTTGGAAACCTCCCAAGCTGTGGGGGCTTCCACACTTTCTTCTAATAAATCTGCTACTGAGCTTGCACTCTTCAATGTCTGTGTACTTCCTTCTTTGGGCACAAGAGACAAGCATCCTCCAGCACTTACAGAACCTGATGTTACATTCAAATGTAATAAATAATCAACCCTTTGATTCCCAGGCAACACTGCACAGCAAAGGGCACCAAGGACTCTCAGGAACACAGAAGCTGGAAGTGAAGGGATGGAGAAACAAAGCTCATGAAAATGGAATTCAAAGAAGGCACAGGAGCCATAACTACACCATGTCCACCACATTGAAACAAAGCAGCCATCTAGAAGATGCAAATCAGGTAGTGCACAAAATTCCACATCTGTCTAGGGTAAGAGACACTGGACCATTCTGTCTGGAAGGAATGCACCTCAACATGATGAAGGCCTGTTACTAAGTCAGCAGCACCCTCACACTGAATGGGCAGTGCTGAAACCCGCTCTGCAAGATCTGGAAGAAGAGAAAGATGCCCCCTCCCACCCTTTTCATTCACAACCATACGGGAAGTCTGAGCAGAACAGTCAATCAAGAGAAGACATACACTGCATCCTATTTGCAATGATGGAAATTGAAATATCATTATTTGTGGAAGGTATAATCATATGTCTAGAAAATCCCATAATTACAAAAAAAAATTCTTACAACTACTAATAATATTCAGCAAAGCTGTAGAATTCAAAATTGATATCAAATCCACTAACAATAAGCTATCCTAAACAGAGATTAATAAAGCAATCTGATTTGAAATAGATACAGTAATTCCTAGGGATACATAAAGCAAATATGTGGAAAATTTCTGTAATTGAAATTATAAAACATTGATGAAAGTAATGCAAGAGAACAAAATATATGGAAAGAAAAATCGTGTCCAGATAGGAAGAATCAACATTGCTAACTGGTCCACACCACCTGAAGCAATCTTGATCACATTACCAATGATGCTCCCTTATAACTGGGAGAAATGACCAGAAATACCCATTGAATCATAGAAATCCCCAAACTAGCCAAAGAACTTTGGAGAAATAGCATAAAGTGAGAGATGTTATACTGCCTGGTTTCAAAATACACTACAAAGCTGTAGCCATGAGACACGATGGTAATTTCACAAAAGTAGATACACAGACCAACAGAACAGGACAGAGTGCCAGGAAGTAATCCACACATCCGAAGTCAATTGAGCTTTGCAAACATGTGAAGGACACTCACTGGGGAAAGGGCTTCTATTTCAATAAATGGTGCTGGGGAAGCAAGACTACCACTTTCCCCAGTACAAGCAGCAACCTGAAATGCATTAAAACTTAAATGTGAGACAGGAAAATATGAAAGGACTAGAAGAAATCATCAGAAAGTGCTGCAGGACATTGGAATGTGCAAGGGTGCTTTTGTACAAGACTTCAGATGGACAGAAAAGAAAGCAAAAATAGGCAAATGTGACTGCATGAAACTAAAAGGCCCCACTAAGGAAAAGAAAGACCTGAAAGAGAAGAGAGACAACTTGCAGAATGGAGAAGTTATTTTCAAGCTCTAATCTGACAAGGGATGGATATGCAGAATATTGAAGGAACACAGAAACTGAAGAGCAAAATAAAACAAAACAAAATCAATGCCACAGGAAACCAAATAACTGGATCCTAAAACAATGAGGGAGACTCGAGAGTAATGAACTGTATATTAGAATTAAGACTATAGAGATTATGGAATTGTTTACCACAAAAATGCAATCAACATCAAAATATATTTGTTAGATAAGATTAGATCTTAATAATCAGCAATTAAGAATGCTCAAACACCCCACATCACCCATTAATAGAAACTACTTCAATGTCTTATGTGTTTGTTAAAAAAATTAAAAGAAACATGAACAGAAAATATATTTTCTCATTCCACTCTAAAACATGGATGAACCACTTTACATAATATATTCAGTAATGGAATCTAACACAGTGACAATAAAAAAAAAGAAACTTGATAATCAATGAGGATTTATTCCACAATCCCAAGTCTGGAAAAAATCAATCAGTGGATCTTCCCAACTGAAGAAGTTATAAGTAGTATCAATCCTTCAAACTGTGCAGAAAATTGAAGAACACAGAATACTGCCTATCTTATCCTGAGCAACCAGAAGTACCACAGCCAGATGGAACCAGGTGTTCAGATGTTGGAAGAAGCACAGAGCACACCCTGACAGTCTGCTGCAGGATGACTTGGAGGAGGCTGCAGACCTACAGGAGCAGTCACAGAAGATGACACAGGTGACAAATCCAGGCACAGCAAAGGCGCAGAGTAGAGAGATGCCCAGAGACACAGGGAAGCTGAGAGCTCAGCAGGGCTGGAGGGAGGAGGGAGGAACCAGGGGAGGCTGCAGCTGGGATGGGAGATGGGGAGGAGCTGGCTTGCCAGCAGGTGCTTAGCAGAATGCGGCCATGGCTTTGTGAGTGAATGTGCCTTTGTTCCCAACGACTTCCTTTCAACTGACATAATAAGGGAAAATATGAATATTTATGTTGAAATAATTAAATATTGATTATCATTGAATGAAAGGTTGTGGAGAGATGAAAAGATGAATTACAGAAAATTCTTTTATACACCTTTTTGAATATATCATAATGAACCTCAGAATCACTGTATAACGATAATGCATTAAAAGTGGAAGCTAAAGAAAGAAGGGAGGACCTCAGAGCTCTGTGTTCTGCATTCCTGGCATTGCTGTGCACAGTTTTCACAATTCTCAAGGAGAAGAAACCCTTGGAAGCACACAGTCACAAGGCAAATGTGCTCTCACATTGTCATAACCACACCTAATTCACACTCATAGGCCAGAACTCACCGAGTAGCTATCACCTTCATCTTTGGTTGGAGTTAAAAGGATACCCAGGATATCTCTGAATCCTGGTTCATGTAGTAAAGGGGGAAAAAACCCACCGAGGACCAAGTCTCCATCTTGTAGACAGTCGGCCTCAAGTACTCTAAGCAATTCTTAACTTTCACAAATGAATTATGTACAGGTGGCAGAAGCAGGAAGAGAAGACTCAGGAAGAACACCATACCCATACCTGGCTCTGCCAAGTGACACAGCCCTGTGCACAGTGTGAGGTGAGAAGCTGGAGTTGATCTTGTGGATAGTCTCAGCCTCTGCACGGAGGGTCAGTCTCTGAGTAGGGCACAGAAAATCCCCACTCACTCCATGCCCTCCAGCTGGGAGAGCACGTACGTGGGCAGCTGGTCAGACTTGGGCACATCCAGGAGAAAAGGGGGATTATTAAGGCAGACACGGTGCCGAGACCTCACCCTTAGTGTCCTGTGGACAGAGCATCTCTGGCTCCCCTGTATTTTCTCTGCTTCTTTTCAGTCCATCTAGGAGCTCTGGGACAAGTGTCCCAAGGCTCTGCACCTGTCACTCTGCAACTTGATGAAAAAAATTTTGAAAAACATGTTTGGGACTCCTCCTGTGGGCCTATGATTTCATCATGTTCCAAGAAGGCATTGGGGACCAGCATGTCCTGAGACAGTGGGCCCTGTAACCCTGTGATCTCAGGGGCCAGGGGTGGTTGTGTCAGAAGGTTGTTCTGGGGAATTCAGCATGTTTGAATGAGCTGGTGTTGGAATGAACCAAACACCCAGTGGAGTGAAACAGACATTATTAAATCATGTACATGGATGACTCCAGGGCTGTGATCCTGCAATATGTATAATCAAAAAATGAGAGGTAACATTCTATTTATGTATGGTATATCAAAGTGTATAAATGCATTCTACTGTCATGTACAACTAATTAGAACAAATTTAATAAAAAATTAAAACAAAAATTTCCAATAGTGCATTTGCACATGGTGCTTAAGGAAGAAGGTGAAGGGCAGAGGTCAGTCAGTGAGGACTTCCTGGGCAACTCCCAGCAGGTCTTGAGCACCATGTCTAATAGCACCATCAGGTCTCAGTGTTCTCCTGGAATAAAGGTCTTCATGACTGACAGGGCATAGGCTGCACTGAGGACAGGATGGGAAGCTGATTTCGACCTCTTCAGAGAACTGAAATTAGTGACCTGGTGCTCTGAGCTCTGCCACTTGAGAATTCCTGTCCATGTCACCTTGTTTCATGGTTTCATGTGACACAGACTCAAAGCCCTGCTCTCCACACAGCACTCACCTCCTTTTCTCATGTCCTTCTGATGCCATTACTTTTTTAAAATTTTCTTTCTTATTTTTTTATTGATTCATTGAACACAAATGGAGTACAGCTATTGTTTCACTGGTTGTACTCAAAGTAGAGTCACACCATCTGTGCGTTCATGCATGTATACAGGGCAATGGTATCTGTCACAATTTCTATTATTATTTTTATCCCCCCAACACGACCCCACCCCTCCATTCCCTCTA
>JAJEJO010022182.1:0-10878 GCA_020662805.1 Glaucomys volans | reverse complement strand
AATAGTAGTGGCGAAAGAGGGCATCCCTGCCTTGTTCCAGTTCTCAGGGGAAATGCTTTCAATTTTTCTCCATTTAGAATGATGTTAGCTGTGGGCTTAGCATAGATAGCCTTTACAATGTTAAGGAATGTCCCCACTATCCCTATTTTTTCTAGTGTTTTGAGCATGAAGGGGTGCTATATTTTATCAAATGCTTTCTCTGCATCTATTGAAATAATCATGTGGTTCTTGACTTTAAATCTGTTGATGTGGTGAATTACATTTATTGATTTCCAGATGTTGAACCAATCTTGCATCCCTGGGATGAAACGCACTTGATCATGTTGCACTATCTTTTTAATATGCTTTTGTATGCGGTTTGCTAAAATTTCATTAAGAATTTTTGCATATATGTTCATTAGAGATATGGGTCTGAAATTTTCTTTCCTAGATGTGTCCTTCTCTGATTTTGGTATCAGGGTGATATTAGCTTCATAGAATGAGTTTGGAAGGGTTTCCTCCTCCTCTATTTTGTGAAATACTTTGAGGTGTATTGGAATGAGCTCTTCTTTGAAGGTCTTGCAGAACTCGGCTGTGAATCCATCTGGTCCTGGACTTTTTTTGTTGGTAGGCTTTTGATGACTTCCTCTATTTCATTGCTTGAAATTGATCTATTTAATTTGTGTATGTCCTCCAGATTCAGTTTGGGTGGCTTATATGCCTCTAGGAACCTGATGATATCTTCCAGTTTTTCTATTTTGTTGGAGTATAAATGTTCAAAGTAGCTTCTTATTATGTTTTGTATTTCAATTGTGTCTGTTGTAATATTTCCATTTCCATCACGAATTTTAGTAATTTGGAGTTTCTCTCTCCTTCTCTTTGTTAGCGTGGCTAAGGGTTTATAATTTTGTTTATTTTTTCAAAGAACCAACTTTTTGTTTCATCCATTTTTTGAATTGTTTCTTTTGTTTCAATTTCATTAATTTCAGCTCTGATTTTGATTATTTCCTGTCTTCTACTACTTTTGGTGATGATCTGTTCCTCTTTTTCTAGGGCTTTGAGCTGTAATGTGAGGTCATTGATTTGTTGACTTTTCATTCTTTTATTGAATGCACTCCATGAAATCAATTTTCCTCTTAGCACTGCTTTCATAGTATACCAGAGATTTTGATATGTTGTATCTTTGTTCTCGTTGACCTCTAATAATCTTTTAATTTCCCCCCTAATGTCTTCTGTTATCCATGTATCATTCAATAGCATATTATTTAATCTCCAGGTCTTGGAGTTTTTTCTGTTTCTAACTTTATAATTGATATCTAATTTCATTCCATTATGATCTGATAGTATACAAGGTAGTATCTATATGTTCTTGTATTTGCTAAGAGTAGCTTTGTGGCATAACATATGGTCCATTTTAGAGAAGGAGCCATGAGCTGCTGAGAAGAAATTGTATTTGCTTTTTGATGGATGGAATATTCTATATATGTCTGTTAAGTCCAAATTAGCGATTGTGTCATTGAGTCCTATGGTTTCTTTGTTCAATTTTTGCTTGGAAGATCTGTCCAACGATGAGAGAGGAGTGTTAAAGTCTCCCAGTATGATTGTGTTTTGGTCTATTTGAATTCTGAAATTGAGAAGGATCTGATTGACGTACATGGATGCACCATTGTTTCATGCATAAATATTTATGATTGCTATGTCTTGCTGATTTATGCTACCTTTAAGCAGTATGAAATGTCCTCCTTTATCCCTTCTGACTAACTTTGGCTTGAAGTCTGCTTTATCTGAAATGAGAATGGAAACCCCAGCTTTTTTACTCAGTCCATGTGCATGGTATGTTTTTTCCCAGCCTTTCACCTTAAGTCTGTGGGCATGTTTTTCTATGTGATGAGTCTCTTGAAGGCAGCATATTGTTGGGTCTTTCTTTTTTTCCAGTCTGCCAGTCTATGTCTTTTGATTGATGAGTTTAGTCCATTTACTTTCAGGGTTATTATTGAGATATGACTTGTATTTCCTGTCATTTTAGCTTTTTTGGGGTTTTTAGCTTAACTTTGTTTCTCCTTTGATTGACTCTTTCTTTAGGGTAATTCCTCCCCATGATGACTGAGATTGTTATTTTTTGTTTCTTCGTCTTTGAATATTTTGTTGAGAATGTTCTGTAGGGCAGGCTTTCTCTTTAAGCTTTTGATTATCATGGAAGGATTTTATTTCGTCATCAAATCTGAAGGCAAGTTTTGCTGGGTATAAGATTCTTGGTTGGCATCCTTTTTTTTTCAGAGCTTGAAATATGTTGTTCCAGGCCCTTGTTGCTTTTAGGGTCTGGGCTGAGAAATCTGCTGATATTCGTATTGGTTTCTCCCTGTAGGTAATCTGATGCTTTTCTCTCACAGCCTTTAAAATTCTATCTTTGTTTTTTATGTTAGGTATTTTCATTATAATGTGCCTTGGTGTGGATCTGTTGAAATTCTGTGCATTTGGTGTCCTGTAGGCCTCTTGTAATTGATTTTCCATCTCATTCATCATATTTGGGAAATTTTCTGATATTATTTCATTGAACAGATTATTCATACCCTTGGTTTGTATCTCTGCGCCTTCCTCAATCCTGATTACTCTTAAATTTGGTCTTTTCATGATGTCCCATATTTCTTGGAGGGTTCGTTCATGATTCCTAACCATCTTCTCTGTTTGTTCGACTTTGTTTTCAAGATTAAATATTTTGTCTTCATTGTCTGAGGTTCTGTCTTCCAAGTGATCTATTCTGTTAATTATGCTTTCTATTGAGTTTTTAACTTGGTTGATTGTTTCCTTCATTTCCTTGTTTCCTTCAAGAATTTCTGTTTGTTTTTTTCTTAGAACTTCTATCTCTTTATTGAAATGATTTTTTGCTTCCTGCAATTGCTCTATTAGCTGATTATTCGCTCTCTCGTTACATCATTCTCTTCTCGGATCATTTTAATTATGAACATTCTGAACTCCATTTTTGTCATTCCTTCTACCATGCTGTCTTTGGGTTCTCTTGATGTATCATCTAGGTTTGTTTTGGACACTCTCTTCCTGTGTTTTCTCATGCTGCTTATGTATCTTCCCCTCTAGTAGTGCAAATGAGAGGGATTGCAATTTCCCTGTAAAGACTTAAGGTGTCCCTGCAGATTTCCAGTAACTCACCAGATGTTTGAGAGGTGCTTGATCAAGTGGTGACACAAGATAGCTGCTGTCCCACTACTTCCAGGTTGGGAATGATCAATACTTCTGGGCAGAGGCAACCAGGAGACGTAGCACCATGGCCCCGCTGGAAGGCCTGAGTTCAGCTCCAAGGGCTCAGGCAGCTGAAGATGGCCTCTCTCCACCAGGGAAGCTGCAGAATGGCGCTGATGGGCCCAAACCCCCCTCTGGAGCTGGCAACCAGCTCCACTCCCGGCCAGATCTCACCTGGAGCCGCAGCGCTGTGTCCCCGCGGGAAGGCCTGAGCTTAGCTCCGAGGGCTCAGGAGCTGGCTGGTGCCGGAGCCCGGCCAGTGACTCTGAAACCACTTCCGGGGACCCACAGTCACTTGCTGGCTGGCGCAGGCTCAGGTCAGTGACTCCGAAGCAGCTGCGGGGTCTGGCGCTCCCGGGTGGTAACTGCCTGTGGCCGGGCCGAGCCCAGCCCAGCAGAGTTGGTTCCAGAGCGGCGACTGGGACCCCTTATATGTGATTTGAATATAAAATCTCGTTGAGAGCCATATTCCTGCTGTTTGAATCCCGAGCAAGTAGGAATCCACGGAGCAAGTAGGAATGCAGCCTTCCTCTAGCCCGCCATCTTGAATCTCCTGGTAATAAATCTTAATTGGCAACATAAGGACAAAACATTCCTGCAATAGATGAGTTTGCAAACACTCACAATTTGCTTACTTTCACCCAACTCCTGGTATCTGCATCCTGACGCTGCACCATTTACCCATGTGTCTGAGCTAAGATGAGGGGAACTTACTTCATGGTCAAAGGGATAATATCCATAAATTGTTTTTTTGTATGTCACAAGATTTCTGAGACTATGAATTTAAGGATTCAAAGTTCAAAGGCAAAACTTTCCTATAGAAGAAGATACTGGAGATGGAATTCCAAGTTCCTCCAGTAGTGAGTGCAGTATCCAGTGTATGACCTCACATTGTTTATGAAGAGCTTCTACTGTGAAAGAATTTCTTCAGAGCAGCCTTCATGTCTTGGTTTCTCAGACTGTAGATGAAAGGATGTTACATTGGGGTCACTGTCATGTACATCATAGCAATCACAACATCCTTTAAGCTATAACTGGTCAGAGATCACATATACATGCCCATGACTGTCCATAGTACCATGCCCATAGTACCAGAAACAACTGTGAGGTAAGAGCCACAGGTGGAGAAGGCTTTGCACACACTCTTAGTGGATGGAACACTGAGGACAGTGGAAAAGACAGGAACATAGGAGACAATTGTTGCAAGCGGCAAGGAGGAGTCATAAGCCAAAATTTACTGATGCTAACACTTAAAATATCTTAACACAACTTATCAGTATTAGAACAACATATTCAATTAAGAACTATATGAAAGAACTTATTGAGCTATAATTTTAGGTTACCACACCACAAATAATCAAGCACTGATTTAACACATCACAATCAGTCAATACTAATCCCTAGTAACTAAAAGTCCATTATAGTGAATCTCAAGATTCACTGCCTTGCTGTCAAGAATGAACTCAGAAATCCCACTCTCAGGCAACATGTCTTAGTCGAGAGGCTTCCATTGCTGGCTCAGTGAATCTCTTCCTGTCCAGTGACTGGTGCAGGAGTTTTCTCTCGGCTGTGTCCTGATCAGTGATAGATGTCATGGCTGGGCCGTGGTGGAGAGATAATGTCCTAGGTCTGCAAAGCTGGAGGTGCTCCGGATGTCTCAGAAGTCATCTCAGGAAGCAAATGAGTGGCAACAGCAACTGTTTCTCATGCCTTGCATATGTCTTGGTGTCAGAGTAGGGGCTGCTGCAAAGCTCCCCCAAGCCTGCCCATTTATATAGCAGTTCTGGGCCTATCAGTCCATTCCACGTGCTGGTACTGCTATGTGGGGCACTGTGTCATTCTGTTTATCAGTCCAACACAGTTCTGCACAAGCTGTGCATAGCATTGGGTCCTCCTACATTATCAGTCTAACACACATACAACTTATACTTAACTTAAAGTGAACTTATATTTTACTAACAAGTTTCACACCAAAAATTTAACTAAACTTTATATTTTTATCTATACTACCATAGTGCTATATTATTAAGTTATATGTTTTCACACAAATAGTTCACACAAATAATTCAAGATAATTCACACTTAACATCACACAGCATACATATTCTGTAAAAGATTATATCTGTTTTACATCATTTTATATTGCTCCTTATAACAATGATGCAGTAATGGAAAAGAGAAAACACTAACCCCTAGGAACATTATCTTCATGTTCAAGTGTATGTCAAAAGAGAACAGCTTGAGCAAAGGGGAAATGTCACAGCAGAAGCTGGCTACTTCTTTGCTGCCACAGGGCAGACTAGCTGTGAGCAGTGTGTTAGGAAAGGCATTGGTGTTTCCAAATACCCAGGATACAATCACCTGCAGGATGCAAGACTGTAGGCTCTTGATGATTGTATGATGAAGAGGGCAGCAGCTTATGGCCATAGTTTGATCATATGCCATCACCACCAGCATATAACCATCTGTGTTACCCAAGGCTATCATGAAATACATCTATGTCAAGCATCCCACAAAGATATGGCCTTGGTTCCCAGAGATGGTTGGCTAGCATCTTAGAGATCATTACAGAGGAGAAGAAGATGTCAACAAGGGAGAGGTTGGCAAGGAGGAAATACATGGGGTTGTGGAGGCAACTGCCAGAGAAAATGGCAAGGATGATGAGTAGGTTTCCCATCAGTGTGATGGGGTAAATGAACAGGAAGAGGTTGAAGAAGAAATTCTGCTCCTGCTGACCTTGATTTCCAAGAGAATTGACTTCATGTTAGAATACCGGTATTCTTCCCTCATGGCTCCTTCAACATGAAAGGTGAGAAGAGTCTGGAATTTTTAGTCCCATTGCTATGCATTATGTTCTTCCCTATGCAACACTACTGACTCCAGTGATCAGCTTTCTCTATGCCTGCCTTTATAAAATGTAGAGATATTCAAACTTTGGAGAAACATTCCTGTTGGTCTTTGAGATTAATTGACATTCACCCCAGACACTCATGTCTGAGTAGGGAGCAATATGTGAATCAGAAGTGCTTAGTCTCCCCTGTCAGCACACAATAAACACCTAGGACTCAATCACTTCAAAATTAAATTCCATATTCCATGGTCTAGAGTCTTTGTTAGACCACAGGGAAAAATCATATATATGTGAAAATACAGTTTATTCATTCATGCATTCATTCAATGTATAAGGCCTGCTCTAAAGGACCTGATAATTTATTGGAGAAGCCAGCATTATTATATATGATAATGAACAGACAGCACTTTGGAATTTTTGACTAAATTCTCCCAGGCAAAGAATTGTTAGTAGAACTGACCTGGAAATGTGGAAATGTTCCACTGACCAAAAGGAGTGATCCCAGAGCCCAGAAGATAATGAGTGTGTACGCTGGCATTGGGAGATTATAAGTCACAAGCGTCACTGGGCTTTGAAAGTAGACTTTACCACCTTCTTTAAGAGGTTTTATATCTGACAAGGCCTCAAATACACATAATCACCATGCTTTTCACTTCAATTTTCTTTCTGTTCATAAGTATTTCTTGTGGTGACTCATGTAACGTCACAGTGGCTCATCTCCACATCTAAAGCATTTTGGGCTTGTCTTTTTAGATTCCTTTTCTCATCTTCAACTAGAATCCCTACACCTCAGATTTCAAAGTGCCAAGTAACCATGGAGGCTCAGAGACTATATTTTTCTTAAAAAAGATACAGAAATGTAAGATTTCAGAGGATGGGCTCTAAGTTATAAGCAGGCACACTAAGTTGATGTTGACAGGTCCAATTTTAATAAAATACATAGAGACTTTAGACAAATGTAAACAAAACGCTCACCAAAAACATAGCCAAACTTAACAGAAAGGGATGAACATACCTGCTACGAGAGGCAAAATGAAAACTCAGGACAAGAAATATACGTATGGTCAATGCTGTGGTGGCCCCGTGGAGTTTGTGGTGAGGAAGCAGGTAGGTCCTCAGGGCTGGGGCTTGGGTGTTTATGCCATTTGGTAGAGCACATTTGGCCACAGATCCACATGAATAACGGAGATTAGTAGTCTGTATAAAATGCTTGAAATATTAGCATATTTGTGGAAAGAGCACTAGAAAGAATTTGCGAAGTAATGATTGTAAACAAAAGATATTATTCATAGAAAATATGATCATCTACAAATAAACCTATGGAATCTGCATGAATAAAGATTTC
This sequence comes from Glaucomys volans, assembly GCA_020662805.1. NCBI lineage: Eukaryota > Metazoa > Chordata > Mammalia > Rodentia > Sciuridae > Glaucomys > Glaucomys volans. The sequence continues at coordinate 3,448 of JAJEJO010022182.1, read as the reverse complement.
AACAAGTTTGGTAGAAAAAGTGATACCATATTTAAATAAATTAGAAAATATAATTTCAAAAAGACTCCTCATTAAATATAGTTGCAGAAAATTTTGAGGCATCTAGAAATAATTCTAACTAAAGAGATTCAAAATAGTTTTCCAATATCAGTGAATTTTAATAAACTTTAATGAAAGACCCCCCCCCAAAAAAACACAAGAGAGTGGGGGATATAGAATGTTCATAGAAAGTCTCATTATAAAACATCAGTTATTTTTCAATTAATCTCAGAATTCAATGAAATCCCAATACAAATACCATGAGTTTCTTTTTTCTTTTCTTTTTTGGTACTGGGGACTGAGCCCAGAGGCACTCAACCACTGAGCCATATCCCCAACCCATATATAAATATACCTTATATAGACACAAGGTCTCACTGAGTTGCTTAGGGCCTTGCTAAGTGGCTGAGGCTGGTTTTGAACATGCAATCTTTCTGCCTCAGCCTCCCAAGCAACTGGGATTATAGGCATGCATGTACCACTGCGCCTGGTCACAGGTTTCTTTTAAACATAAAGTTTGGCAAACTGATCCAAAGTAAAACACCTAGTGGAAGGACTACAAGGAAAAATGAATTGACAGACAATGGACCCATATGTAGGAAAGCCTAAACCCATATATCTTCCACCCAGCAAGTCCTCTTCCTAACAGCCCCAGAGAAGCCCTAGCACATGGGTTCAAAGAAGACATGCATGGGATATCTATTGTTACATAGGAAAGGTAGAAATGGCCCACTAAGTGAGGAGTGAATAGATAAGTGTGCTTCCTTATTAATGAATTCCTTTCAACTGTTTTTTTTTAAATGAATTCACATAGATGGACACAAATAATGTGGTGAGAAAAAGCAAGTTGCTGGAAGATATATGGCACATTAGAAAATACATGTAAATTTTAACCCAAAATAATACACCTGGTGTGTAGCAGAAATGTAAGTCCTGAATGGACTCCTACCAACAAGAGAAGGGTTGGTTATCTCTGGAGTGGGAATCAGAAAGACAATATTCGATGGGAACAAGGATATTTCATGTGTCTGAAATATTTATTTTAAAAATTGGAGCAAATATGAAATGTTCTATTTTTTAATTCTAAACAAATTTTTGTTATGTTATTTTCTGTGCTACCCTGGTATTTTAGCAATATTATAATTAATACATTCAATTCAAAATATAGACTTCACATGTTCGGTGATGATTTCATTCAGAGTGTGGCCATGGAGCTAGTGAATCAAGTCCAGTTTTTTCTAGTACTGGAGATTGAACCAAGGAATAGTCCCAACCCTTTTAATGTTTTAAAATTTCAAGATAGAGTCTCATTCAGTTGCTAAGTTCATACTGAAACTTACAATCTCTGGTCTTAGTCTCCAGAGTCACTGGAATTGCAGGCATGCACTTCCATGCCTGATTTAAACCCATGTTTCACTGAAGGTAGGAGATGAAGTGAGGTTTCTCTGTGAATAAGCTTAGGAAAAGGGGTCTACCCTGGAAGTGAGATCCAGAGGGCATACATCAAGCTGCATGAGGGAGAAAACATAGTAGTCTTTTCAGAATCTACCTTAATACAAGCACTTTTCCATTAACTGAAGAACATATTGTAGCCCCTTTCATCATTCAATGAATTGTCCTCAGTCCTGTAACTCTTTCTATCACTCCTTTTCTTATCCCTCTTCCTACTTTCCGAATTGATCTTGCCTATAGAGATGTCTGCCTGTTGGAAGGAAAAATAAAATATGCAGATATGATTTTATCCATTTTTTAAAAATGACTAATTTCTACACATCAATACATAGATGAAGTCCAAACACCTTATCTTTGAGATATCCTCAAGTATCAAAAATACTTCAGACAGTAGAGGATGACTCCAGGAAAAAAAAAAGTGCTTTGTATCATTATCAAAGCAGAGAGAACAGAACAGGACAAGGAATAGGAAGACATCAGCCAGGAATACAAGTTGTGGTTTTGTTTTGTGAATGATTTTCACCAAATGAAACATTTTTATACTTTATTCATTAAGTACTAAGAATTAGCAGGGCATTGTAGGTTCCACTAACCATTTTTGGTTTGTTCAGTGTAAACACATGTGTTTGAAGTATACATTAATTGATCAATAAAGTTGGAAACATTTTACCTGACTATCCAGTGTAAAAACAACCTCCAAGTGAGAATAAAAAGAAAGTGCTAAGTATGTAAGAATGAGACACCAGAATAGGAGAAATGGTTGGTATACCAATGCAAGAAATAAAGCAACAGTGAACCAGAGGATCTGAGTACAGTAATGGTCTTCAGGGTGGAAAGCCAAAGGGTATGATATTAGAGTGTGGTCACAGGGGGAGATTTCAGTGGAATCCTTGGAGAAAGAGGTGAAAAGACCATGCTACGAGGGAGAGGAGTGAGAGGTGCATCAACAGGAATGCTAGAGGCAGAGGCAGAGGCAGAGCCTTGAATTCACTGGAGGGAAGTCAGTGGCTCAAACATTGTTGACCACTAATATCCACTTCCTGGAACATGTTTGTGCTCTGAGAAGTCAATCACATGAGTGTGATGATGCCAAGGACAAATTTTCAGAGACAGAACAGGCCATGTGGTTTTCCTCATTCTTTGGGGGCCAACAGAGGAGGCATCCTTCAAGTGCTTTAGATTCTCCCAGTATTTTGACAAGGAGACACCACCAACTTGGGAAGGGCCCATTCCCAGGTGCTACTGAGTGTGGTCTCCTCTCTAAGAGCATGCAGTTGTGGAGTGTGCATTCATATAGCACAAGACACACCAAGAGAATGATTTCAGGAAACAGGGCATAAGACTGAGATAACCTGTCTTAACTACCTCATCCTGACCCTGTGTTCTAGGACAGGAGCTCTGTAGAAGTGAGGTCAGTGGGCAGGATATCATCTCTTTTGTATGCCACATCTTAGGAACTTTAGATCTGGAGTCAGGTTGAGGTTTGTGCCATGGTTTAACTGTTGCCTCTCAGTGTGACCTTTGGGTATTTATTTCACCTGATAAATGCTATCTTATTAAATGGCATAATATTTCAACTTATCTCATGGGGGCTTTGTGAGGGTCAAGGAAAGGAATGTATGCAGTGAAGATGCTGGTAATCTATTGCTTGATGTTGCTGCTATACAACATCTATAATGTCCACAACCCTCGCCTCTGGAGTCAGCTCAGATGCTGTCAAGAAGTGTCCTGGCCAGGTGGCCTTCATTGCTCTTCCAATTGGGAAGTTTGCAGATAGCTGGTCTATCATCTGCTAGTATTCCTTTTGGAGTTCAAGCAAACCTTGTCTTCTGTGAGTGAGGTGGAGAAGACAGATCCAGGGTGATTTGGAAAGAGCTGCTCTTAATTGACCTATGGAAGAGAAGGGATGGAAGAACTGTTCAGGATGGAGACTGAGAATGAAAAATCTAATTTCCTC